>VZTO01002763.1:332032-357888 GCA_013400615.1 Syrrhaptes paradoxus | reverse complement strand
GAATTTTTAAGGCATTTAGAAGATTTTTTTTTTTCCTGCTGACATCTTTTGGTGGAAGGGGGAAGTATCTAAATGAACTCATTCTGAGAAATTGGCCAGTTGTGAGGAACGGGATCTGGTTTTTATCATCAGTTTTAATTATGGTTTTTAGTGCAATTTGAGCAAAGACCATTATTTCCAGCTGAAGTGCCAGAAGTCCCTTCCGTTATTTGCTGTTTGCGTTTGTGGGACTGAACTCGAGGGAGACATGGTCTCCTTTGTAAATATGGGGAAGAGCAGCTCTGAAAAGTGGCTGCCAGGAATAATCATAGCTCTGGTGATCTTTCTGTTGGCAGGCACTGTTTAATTCCTCCTGAAATCAAGACTGTGGCCTCTGTCATGGAATTTCTATGAGTCTGTTGATTTTAATTTACCTTCTTGTTTCCATGCTAACTTGTCTGTCACTTTTTTCTGCTCACTTAACAGGGGCTCAGGACTGCAGGACTGATGTTGAAGGGCTTTGTGCATTTGATGATTGCCGGCTGATTGCTCTTGCACAGGATTATTCCTGGTGTAGCTACATTTCATAAATAGAAGTTCAATACCTACTAATGAAGTCTTCCCATTTTGTGTACCCTGCACCCGTCTGCATGGTTTTTTTTCCTGTGTTTTGCATTCTAGCTTGGCTGTTCACCTCTATTCTTCTTACTCTAACCCGTTTGTGTTTCCAACAGCCTTGTTTCCTTGCAGTTCAGGCAGGATACAGAAGCTAACATAAAATAAGGAAGGTTTAATGCCTTAATGCAATCCATTGGGATCAATGCCATTCTGCTGTATTGTCAAGGAGGAGGGCTGACAGCAGTAGGGAGACTGCCTTGGGGCTATATTTGGCTGCTGATCTCACTCTGGGCAGCGTGGACTCCTGTCACAGGCATCCCGCCTGCGGAGCACAGGCTGGGCATTGTCTGCAGCGGGTGGCTTCACATGGCTTCAGCTTTGCTTTGACAGCAGCTCTGTGCTGGTGAAGATTCCCTTGCTTTAACAATGGCATTTTTTTCTTTGTGTGTGCATGTTAGATTAAAGCCTTGCGAGGAGAGCTCTGTACTTTAGGAGTAACAGATAAACTGAAAATTCCTAAGACTCTGTCTGTGTTAAATTTAGATCTAATTGCAGAAAAGTGAATTGGCCACAGGGGCTGCAAGGTTTTATAAAATGACATGGTTTCAGTTGTCTGGGGAATCCTAATTTAAGGACTGCTCAATGTTTTAAACACAAGGGCCTTGCATAGCTGGAAGACTGGCAAGCACTAAAAGATTGATGCTTTTAGTGGGGCTCTGTAATTCATACCAGCAGGACTTCTGCATTCATAGCCTGCAAGTGGTAATTTTTTGTAATTCTAAACAACACATGATGCTTATTAAAATCATTAAGAGCTGAAGAATGGAGACTTTGTTTTGATGAATTTTTTTTAGCACTGACCATGGAAAAAATTAGCATCTGTATTGAGTGAGGCTTCCTGGGTGTGTTTAAGTTGTCTTACTGAAACTAGCCATGGGACAAAAAAGTGGCAAGAAATCACTACCAGAAGGGCATATTTGCAAACCTGAGAAAGACTGACTGCTTGTTTCCTTCTGTGACGCAAACAGAATCTAACCGTGTAGCATGTGTGAAGACGAGGTGTCTCTTCTGATATGGTCTGTTTTCTATACTTGTTTTTGTAAGTCTAAGCCTTTACAATCTTCTACTCAAACTTCTATAAATGAAGGCAGAACATAAGCCCTTGTAAAATGTAGGGCAGGTAGTATGAACAGGAGAGGCTTTGTTCTAAAGTTTCATTTTCAAGTCAGCAGTCATGGCTAGAAAGGGCAAGAATGGTATTTGTCAATAGTTAACTACAAGCGTCCTGAAATTGCTCCTGATGCTCTGGAGTTACTTAGTAGGCAGGAGAAAAATGCCTTTCTCTCATACCGTGGCACAATTAGTTCATGGGTGGCTCTGACAGCCATTAGGAATTCACAAAGAACAAGGCAGACTATCCATGCTTTAAAAAAAAAAAACACCCCAGTTTTTGTTTGGGAAGGTGAAGGTGGTTAATGCTGTGGATGCCTTTTGTTCCCATGGAGTTTGGGGCTCCTTTTCATGCAGGGACATATCAAGGTGCTGAAGCCTTGATGTCAAGGAAATAAAAGAATGGGATTGTGTTAATGTTGAGTTCATCAGTGTATTGAAGCGTCTTGGTGTTCCTAAACAATTCTTTAAAATTTACAGAATTGCGGTTGTTTGTTATGGTTAAAGAACCAAACGTTAACGAACAAAACCCAGCTGGGCTGTTTGCGCTTGCCTGTGTGATGGCAGGAATTAAGCCACCTCTTGTTATTTGGTGCCAACTGTGGACATCCTTATTTTATTGTTCAGGTGGAGTCTGTGACAAAGTCTGAAGGCTGTACACAAGGTAGGTGGGTACCTGATCGTAATGAACGTGAAACTGATATAAACTTTTAAAACTTATAGTAGAGAATAATTATTTACTTTCTAGCTATTCCAAAGAATGGCCCAGGGGCACAAAAAGCAAGCAGGAATCTTTCTGATGATAGTAATGACAGACATTCCCTAATTATTAAAACAATATGGCACTTGTAAGAATCTACGTAACAGCTGCCAAAGCAGCCTGTGGTGCTGTCAAGTCTGGGCTTTGGAGGCTGTGGCTTTCCGTATAAGGTGGAAAACAAAAATGAACTTAAATTGTGAGAAGTATGAGAGATAATTTAAATGTTTGGAGAGAGAGGAGGCAATCGCTTTGCTGCTGATACAGTGCCATGAGAATTTGGTGAGGTAGGACCCCGCAGATGGCTACAGAGCAGTAACACATCTCAGGATAACTGGGCCTGGGTGTGATATCTTTGGGTACTGTGGATGCTGCTGGGCGTGGGCTTGAACGAAGGGGTGGGATCCGTATTTGCTTCAGCACGTGTGTGATTGTGTGCAGGTCCATTTTAGCAAAACCTCTTGCTTTTTCTGTCTATCAGTGAGAACGGTGTAAGTCATTTCTTTATTTTGACAGGCATTCCGCTTTGAAATAAGCAGCAACTGCTGTAGCCCTGACGGGGCTGTGCAGAAATAGCTACCAGCGTGTTTGGGATGTCATGTGGTGGGGCTGCTTCCTCCTCGCCTGCACAGTTGGCTGGTGGGACCCGTGAGGAGGGATGTGGCTCTAAAGGAAGCCTTTGCTTCCTGTTTGCCACTGCTCACGTAATGCACCGGTGCTTCATTTTCTGTTCTATTTTGTAGTTCTCTCTTCTCTAATCCTTCCCTTTCTTCCAGAAAGTGTCTCATGGAGTTGTGCGGATTGAAATGCATTTGTCCTCCCTTTTTTAATGATGGAAAAAGCCTGCCCTTGAATCGTTTCTGACAGTGATAACACTAGCAGCTAGACATCTGAGCGTGGTAGCAAGTATCTGGACAGCACTCCCTCTAGCTGTATCGAGCATTGATTCAGCTGCATCTTTCAGATTAAATGGTGCACACCAGTGAGCTGGCCGTGTGTGCTATTGCAGTTGGCAGTTGCTCTCTACTGATTGTAGAAATTGTGTTACAAGGAGAAGGTAGGGTTTTTTTCACCCTCTCTTCTTCCTTGTATAGAATCATAGAATGGTTTGGGTTGGAAAGGACCTTAAAGATCATTGAGTTCCAACCCCCCTGCCATGGGCAGGGACACCCTCCACTAGCCCAGGTTGCCCAAAGCCTCATCCAGCCTGGCCTTGAACCCCTCCAGGGATGGGGCATCCACAGCTTCTCTGGGCAACCTGGGCCACTGCCTCACCACCCCCACAGGAAAAAAAAATTCTTCCTAATATCTAGTCTAAATCTGCCCTCTTTCAGTTTAAATCCCTTACCCCTTGTCCTATCACTACATGCCCTTGTAAAAAGTCCCTTTAGATATTGGAAGGCCGCTATAAGGTCTCCCTCCCAAAGCCTTCTCTTCTCCAGGCTGAACAACCCCAACTCTCTCAGCCTGTCCTCGTAGGGGAGGTGCTCCAGCCTCTGGCGATCTTCATGGTCCTCCTCTGGACTCTCTCCAACAGCTCCATGGCCTTCCTTATGTTGGGGGCCCCAGAGCTGAATGCGGTACTGCAGGTGTTGTCTCATAAGAGGGGGAGAACTGCCTCCTTTGACCTGCTGGTCACACTTCTTTTGATGCAGCCCAGGACACAGTTGGCTTTCTGGGCTGCAAGCACACACTGCCGGATCGTGTTGAGCTCATCAGCCAACACGCCCAAGTCCTTCTCCTCAGAGCTGCTCTCTATCCATTCTCCTCCCAGCCTGTATTTGTGCTTGGGATTGTCTCGACCCATGTGCAGGACCTTGCACTTGGCCTTGTTGAACTCCATGAGGCTGGCATGATCCCACCTCTCCAGCCTGTCCACGTCCCTCTGGATGGATCCCTTCCCTCCAGCGTGTCACCGCACCACACAGCTTGGTGTCATCGGCAAACTTGCTGAGGGTGCACTCAACCTCATTGTCTGTGTTGCCAACAAAAATGTTAAACGGTGCTGGTCCTGATACTGACCCCTGAGGAACACCACTCATCACCAGTCTCCACTTGCACATAGAGCCATTGACCACAACTCTTTGAATGTGACCATGCAGCCAATTCCTTATCCACCAAGTGGTCCATCTGTTAAATTCATGTGTCTCCACATGATGTCATGTGGGACAGTGTCAAATGTTTTTGTGCAATGCTAGGTAGATTATATCATTGCTCTGCCCGTTGTAACCCGTTGTAGAAGGCTACTAAATTTGTCAGGCATGATTTTCTCTTGATGAAGCCATGCTGGCTGTCACCAATCACCTCCTCATTTTTCCTGTGCCTCAGCATAGTTTCCAGGAGGATCTGCTTCATGATTTTGCTGGGCACAGAGGGGAGACTGACCAACCTGTAGTTCCTGGGTCTTCCTTGCTTTCCCTTTTTAAAAATGGGAGTTATGTTTCCCTTTTCCCAGTCATTGGTAACTTCACTGTCTGCCACAACTTCTCAGACTTCTCAAGTATGGTGGATAGTGTACTAGCTGGACACAAAAGATTATACAACTGTAGTGCGATTAAATTCTCTGGGCCTTAGGTGAGGTTCTAAGTGGAAAATAAATTTGCTGTTTAGGTAAGGAGTTTTTAATAGAAAGGCTATTAAGATAACAAGAAAAAGTCTGCATTTATAGTGCAGAAATTGCTACCAATTGTATATTTGATGATATGCCTTGTGCAGTCTTGTGTGCGTGTGTCGGAATGATTGATGACCACTAAGACCAAAATGCCTGAGTAGTAGATTAGGTTTTCATGAAGCTCTCTGTGTACATGATAAATGAGCAGCTGAGCTCACATGAGTGGAGGTAACGCTTAACATATGCAGTGAGAACATACGCAGTTATCCTTCAGTCTCCTTTACTACTTCAAGGATTAAAAGTGTGTTTAGGTATTTTAAATAATTAGTTTGAGGTTTTTAAAAATTCTGTTTTCCTCGTGTCTTGGTTCGTTCTGGTACTAACAACTCACAGGTATTTATATGTGCTGGACTGTGTTTATGCAACTCTGTTTCTTCCTCATTGTGGGACCAGGGTTTCTTCACCAAAGCAACTACTATTGCCACACCAGAGGAAGCTACTATCCTGTTCAACAAGGAGCAGGGCAGTGAGCCTTATATTAAATACGTTTTGCAGGATGTGACTTAACTTCCTCTTGTTGTTTCTTGAGTGGGTGGTGCCCACTTAGCAGGCATTAGCAGACATTGTTCTCAGTCAGGAGGATTCCTCGTGCAATGACATGCTAATGCCCATTAACTATTGTATTTAAAAAAAAAAGTTACTCATTACTGCAGAATTGCACGCTTACTGTTAGCCATATAGATAAAAGATCGTTTGTTGGGGAGTAAAACCATCCACAGAGCACTAAGTCTCAGTACAGAAGAGAATGGATGGAGGCTTCTGAGGCTGTACTGTGTGTGAGTGAACCCTTGGTTACCAGTAATTAAAGAGTGAGTGGAAGCTGTGTCTTCTCATCCCTCAACGCTCAGACTTGCTCCCAGTCAAAACAAGAGTTTTCTCAGTTCTCTAATTGCAAATGCTGGGTTGAGGCAGAGGAGATGGGACAGAGGTTAAGTCTAATTTCTTGGGACTAGGTGCTGAGCCTGGGAGCAGTTCCCTCAGTGCTGACTTAAATTCTTATTTGACCTTGTAGAACTCTGCAATTAAACATTGATTGCATAAGTGGGTTGTCTTCATCTTGTATTTTATTTTTACGTGTATATCTTGTGTTTTATTTTCATGCTGACTTTATAGAAAAGTAGTTCATAATATTGCAGCAACATCTCTCAATTGTTAAGTTAACCCATCACATTGAAGGACATTTAGAAGGCTTTTATGGGAACAGACGAGGAGCCTGGTGCCCTGAATTTCTGGACTATGCCCCTTTGTTTCCTCACAGTTACTGTCTAGTGTTTAACAGATGCATAATGATAAGCGAGCTCTGCTGCAGGGTTGTGCTGCTGGGATGCTCCAGAAGGACTAATCCTGATCCATGTTCTTGTCTCTGACAACTCAAACCGCAACACTTTATAGAAAGGCAATCTAGAATTATTTTGCATATGAGTTGGGCTTTTACCAAAGAAAGCATAAGCCATTATTTTAACAAAATCTAAGCCAGATCAAGGGCTGGACTCTTTCCTGGTTGTGTGCACGGATCTTCACCGTTGCCCCACCTCTTGGGAGATGACTTTGGTGACTGTGTGGGCGGTGGGCCGGCATGATAGGAGGTTATGTATTGCTTTGCAAAGCCTCATGACTTCCTTGTAGGTACCAGATCAGCAGTGAGCTGGTGTTTCTGAATCCACTGCTGCTTAGCTAAGATTTGCATTTGGCCCGTGGGGATAATTGAGTGTGGGAGAAAGAGCCTGCCCCCAAATGCTCCCAAACTTGTGGAAATGCCAGAGCTTTCGCAATGTCAAGGAACAAATGAGGAGCTGAGGTCCGTGTGGTTGTACTGACACCCATGTGGAGGCTCGCCAGTGTGAGCGTGGGCTGGGGCTCTCTGGAGGAAAGTGGTGCTGGTGCTGGGTTGGAGACTGGAGGCTGCCCCAGGGAGACTCGGCCACACCTGTTTCTAGCAAGGCCACACATGTTCTTGCCGCATATGTCCCAGACTGCGGTGAAACTGTTTGCGGATGCCTAAATAAATAAAAAATATTTTTATTGGGGTGGAGACAATTATAATATTTCCATTTTGGTCTAATGTGAAGGACATAATGCATCTACTTACCTTGGCAGCAAAGTATATCTCCTTCTAGCTTTACACACAGTCACACGTGTGTTTAGAGGACCAAGATCTCATTTGATTTTTCTTTCATCTCCTTGCAGAAGTTTTCAGTTGTAACAAAAGTTCAACTGACTCTTTGGGAGTAACGTTATGGTATATCAGGCTAAGTATAAAAAAGCAAAAGGCACATGCAGGGGGGGGAGGGAAATGGTTGTGCTAATGCTATTGAATATTAGTTAATACTCGTCTCACTGACAAGTTATATTCTTAAGTTAAAGGTACAGAGAAGGCAATACTGTTAGCAGAGGTATCTCCATGATGTATTTGCCCAGTTCCCAGTGATTTATGGATTCAGTCACGTGCTGAACAGCAATGGGTATCTTTGTGTTTAATAACATTTGATAAAATTTTCTCTTCCATGAATTTTTATAACAAAGGCTGTGTGAGGCATGTACTTAAGATAACTCTACATTGTCCTTTATGAAGTATGTTGTTTCAATATGATCTGGTTGAGTTTTAAGTAAAGAGCTAACATTTTAAGAAGCAATAGGCTTTTCCTAACATTTCTAGTGTCCATTCCATCCTTTGAAGGTTCATCATATATCTCCTCAGGACTATTAATGGACCTCGGTGGGACCTATGCTTTGTGGTCAGCTGCCAGCGGCGTATGTAATGTTCATAGAGCGCTGATCTTGGTTTTCAGTTTTAAAAATTCATTTCGTTGTAGGTAATACCAACATCAGATTTCTGCGCTATCATTTTTTTTATGCTGTTCCTGACAGTTGCTCAGCTCGAGTGCCTGCAGAAGAGCAGCAGTCCACCAGGACATTATTGTTCGTAATCTAGTGGCATGCAGGGCGAGGTGAAGCCCCGCTGGCCTGCTTAACAGGGTCAAACTGGTATTGTGAACTGGCCTGGACAAATAAAGCAGTCCATCCAATTTAGCAGAAGGGTTTAAAAGTCAGCAGTTGATGATCAAAATACCTGCAGTGAGTTTTAGCTGTTCATTGATACCCCGTGGGCAGCATCTTGCTTTTCTTGGCGGTCTGGTCTGGAGCTGTGCGGGCGGCTGCTGCAGGCAGACAAGGCCATCAGTTCATTGACCTTTTGTGATGCAGAGGAGAGGAAGGTGCCTCAGGATAGCGTTTTATATTTTTTCCTTCAGCCGTCAGGCTTGAAATTAAATGGAGAGAGGAGTGCTTTTTTTGGGTTGTGTTCTGTATTGCACCCCTGCACTTTCCTGCCCCCACGCACTCTCCGTTGTTTATAGAAAGCACGAATCTCTGCACACCAAATCCCCGTTCCTCTCTGATTTAAGCTCAGCAAAATGCATCTGGGGCCTTCTAATTTTCCTTCCCTGCTACGGGAAGAACCAGAGCAGCTGCTGGCTAGCCCCCGGCTGGCAGGTGGGCTCTGAAGGCCCCGCTGCTGGCTGGGTGAAGATAACTAATGGCAGAGGCAGCAGCAGGGTCTGAGGTGGTCATGGGGGCACCATCCTGCAGATTGTCCCCAAGGCAGGACACTGGGGGCTGAGGAAGTGCCCTGTGCTGTCAGGAAATGTATTTTTGATGTTAGTAGTTGCATGTGCTTGTGAGTGACAGAGAACGCGTTTTTGGGAAGATGGGATTTCCAGCATGAGCTGTGGAACAAAGCTGGCGTTGGCATCTTCAGGGGCAGGGCAGGGCTGTCCTCCCTCACCTTCACAGCAGGAGGGAGCAGTAATGAATGAAATGCCTTGTGACTAATGGCCTTTGGTTTTTAACCCCAATCTCTCCAGCCCCTGCCCTTGGAAGTCAGAGGGGACAGCGATGAGTACTGGCAGGGCTGGCTTTGTGCCTGGTGGCACCCAAAGGAGCGTGTGCGTAACCCTGAGCACGGTTCTGTGCCTGTCGCTGAAGGAGGGTACGATGTGCGGTGTTCTTTGCTAGTTGAAGTTCTTTGCCTCTGAAGAGAAAAAAAGCCTTGAATCTCTGAGTTGTTGTAAAGAACAATTAAAGGAAAATGTCTTGTTTGATTTTTAGTCTCGTGACTTTTATTCTCATTTATCCACAAAAAAGAAAAGGACACCACTATTGACTGCACTTTTATTTTAGTTAGGGGTTTGGGTTCTATTTAATTTTTCATGGATAAAACCCCTTTTTCACTGGAAGAGCAGGTAATGGTAGCCTCCTAAAAGGGACAGTTTCTGCAAGTGCTGATAGATTTTCAGGAGAGAAGCAGATGAAACACATCTGATAGAGTGCTCCCAAACTCTGAACAAGCGTCTCCGTTGTGTGTTTACTCTAGTGATGGTACATACTTTATGCTGCTCTCCTGGTGCGTGCACACACACAGACATGGCTGTGCATCGCTTCAAACTTTGTTGAGAAAGGCAAGAGATTATTTTCCGACAAGCTCTTATACCACCTTTCTCCCATATCTATGCCTGCTTTTCCATTCCGTGGGTTTTAAAGTATTTCCTTTTTAACATGCCTTTGGGAGGAACACATTGTTCATGTTCCAGTCTGCTTAGTGGCGGTGCACCGTATGGGGTAATGTGACTGATAACAAGCCTCAGCCTTTAAATGTCTCTGGGTGAGTGAAAGCAAGGGTTAATGCCTCATGTAGATTCATCTGTTGAGTACGATTAGCCTCATATAGCATGGTTTCACTGCAGAGAAAAGGGCAGTGTGGCATTTATTAAAGACTGCCCTTCGCTGCTTGACATTTCCGCATCGTGTGCGGCTGGATGCGCAGCCTGGAAAATGGGGAGAAATGCTCTTGGCTGGGTTAACGCTGGTGCGGGACATGCACAGCCGATGTAGGTTTCATTGAGCAGAAATGAGCATGAGGGACACTTATGTCCTATTTTCCCCACACAATTCCTTTATGAAAAGGTTAAAGGAGAAAAATAATACCGCCGTGGGTGTGCAGGCCATAGGCAGTGATGCCCATCTCTCACTCCAAGCCGACAGCGTAATCAGAGCCTGCTGCCATGAGGCTGCCTGACTCCAGGGCATTTGTGGCTGGGCAGGAGTTCCATAGCTTGCTGCCAATATACTTAATGCTCTTGGATTGATCCTGTTTTCATTATGTTTTTCAAACCTCTCTTATACTTTTGAAGGTTAGTTTCTAATCTCAGAAAATAGGTATTGAAATAATTGTCCGAGGAATTAGGGAGGCTGGTGAACAGCAGAAAGGCACTGGTTTCCATGAGCATCGTGGTGCTGTTTGCAGGGCAAGAAGATCAGGCTGGAATGGAAAACATAACTCTCTTGTATCATTGCTTTCCATTGTGCCGATAATAACATGAACGTGGTCCTTCTGTAGATTCTGAAGAGATGGCCCTTGGCCAGTGGTGGATCATATGGAAATGTGGGGAAAATACTAGTCATGACTCTGGGTGCAAGTCAGGAGTGAGTGCAAGCTTCTCACGTTTGTTATGAAGTCCAAAAGTAAGTGCTCCTCCTGGCAAGTTGAGTTTATAGCAAAGTTAAATTAAGAAAACATGCTAATGCAAGGGTTGCCTTTGAATACTGCTGCAAAGCATACAAATGCTGGGGCGTTGCCATCGATGAAGTTTGTTCTTCCTCCTGTACTGGCTACATAAATGTCTTCTTTAGATAAGCACATTTTTGGACTAGTGCTTATGTTGCTTTCACCTGCTGCTTCACGTAACGGAAGGGAGCAATAGGTGAAGTATAAAACAGGGACTTGTTTATTGTGTTCCTGTCCTCCTTTTTTGTGGATGTCCTGCTGTCCTGTCCTTCACAGGGCATGGGGATTGCTGTTTCTCTACTGTAGGTCAGTAAACTGAAGCAGAGAGTGATGAAACTATGGTCCAAAGGGTCAAACAATAAATTTACTGAAGAACTGGGAATAAAAGCAGTCTCTTGGAGATTTGTAGCTGTTAATACTTAACATTCTTACTTAACAAAGACTGTCTGAAGGGAAGTAATTGCAAAAATAAGATTCTACATTTAATGTTAGCAAGCAGTTTTACAAGCAAGGGTGGTTTGAATTTTGGGAATTTTTTTGTTTTTTTTTTTTCCTGAGGCGTATTTCCTTTAATCTTTGGAAGGGATGAAATTGGGCTGAGTACAGGGAAATTTTTGTTTTTTTGGTTTGGTTTTGTTTTGTTTTGTTTGGCAGGACAGGTGAAGCTTGTGGGTTTCCTTTGTTCCTGTAATGGACCAGGTTGGGCAGTACCTAAACACAGCAAGACCAGCGTAGGATGATTTTTCTCTCTGTTCCTTTTGGCCCACTCTTTCCTTTTCTAGTGTAGATCTCTTGTACCTGTGCTAACTTTGGGTTAGATTTGTGTTGGTTATCTTGTTTTATGCAAGTTGATGTTGTCACATTATTTATTGACCAGCCTTTTGACCTCTGAAGTGAAATCATCCTCCTGGCATCATTCTCTAATTCATTCTCAAATCTTCAGCATAAGATTTGATGAACAAGGAATATAACTTTATTTTTAAGTGCTGTGTTGGGTTGACTGTGACTGGATACCACCAAGCTGCTCTGTCACACTTGATTTAATTTTGAAGAAGGTTGTTTGATATAGATACCACCTTTTCTGCGTGGTGCACGCCGTTCAGTGCTGCAGTGACCGGGCATTTTGCAAGAAATCCAAAAACCTTTTCTTTAAATGTGTTTCATTACTTACTGCTCTGTTTAGTGTAGCTTCATACATAATACAACCCCTTGCAGCCTGTGTGCAGGTATACGTGTTGCAGGTGGAGTGGCACAGTGCGATGAATCAGTCACCGATTTTTTTAATCTTATTCTTCATGACAGCACAGAGCTACTGGCTACCGGTGTCTGGCTTAATGGTGACACATCATGGGGAAGCTCCTGTGAATTACACACGATAGCCTGAGCCATTTGCAGGCCAGTCTGTTTGTGATGAGCTCAGGTCACGTGCAGTCTGCAGCATTGCCTCTGCCACCAAGGTTGGTGGCTGTTCCCGGCAGTTGGTCCCGCATGGTTTGTGTGCCGTACAGCCCGCCTTTGTGTCTCTCCCCAAAGGTCTGAACACGCTTTCAGGTTGTCTAGTGCCTCCTGGTCTGGATGTACGGTTCCAGCAGGACATATGGTGAATCTAGGGCTAGTTTAAAATAGCTGATGCTTATTTTTCTCTCTGTGCTTGAGCAAAAGTGTTGTTCTATCCCTGTGCTGCTAGTGGGGCTGTTTTGTGGGATGACATGTTCAGCAGATGTTTGAACAACCATTTCCGCTCCTTTGCGTGTTTTATCTGTATACCGTGAAGAGGATAGGAACTGCCTCAAATTTTAATTCAACAGAGGGGTAATGTGATGGGACAGTGCAAGAAATTTCGCCTTGGGTCAAGAGTGTCCAGAAAGTATTGCTACTTCATACCTGGCACGTGAACTTTGTGAAAGAACGGATGGTTTGGCGTGTGCAGGTGTCCATATAATGAAAACTTTGAAGTTAAGAAAGCACTCCGAATGTCTGAGACAAGTGGGGAATCAAGGCCAAAAGAGCACAGCTACAAGTCTCCAAAGAAATGTCTAGTTTCTTTCTCTAGGAAAAAAAAAAACTCAAAATCACACTTTTATAGTCATGAAGAATGTAGCTGTTACCCTTTTTGCATTAAAAAACACAGAAAAAGCATGACTGGCTTGTTTTGCAGCGCAATCTTCCCAGTATTTTTTTGCTATAATTTTTGCATTGTGGGTTGGTTGGGTGGTTTTTCTTTTTCCTCCAAGCAGCTGTCAGCTTGAGCAGCAGCCTGGAGATGTATGTTTTATGACAAGACTGTACCTGGGGATGAATGTTTTATGGAAAGTCTCTTAGCTCCTGCTGCCTGATTTGCCTGTGCTTGCTTAGGTGCTCCCGGTTCTAACGAGTCCAAGCTTTATGGGTGAGTGAGGGGGCAGAAGGCAAGGATGAAGAACGCCAAGAAATTTCCAGATTGACTTGCTGGTGATGGGCAGAGGAGCAGCTCTCCCTTACACCGGAGCGGTGATCTGCAAGGGCAGGGAAGGGAGGGCGAGGAGGGGATGTTGGGAGAAACTGCTGCTGTCCATGCTGCTCATGCTGGGTCTTGTGTGCATTGCTAAATCTCCGGACTCAAGAGCTGTCATGTTAACAGCTTTTCACATGAATTAACTTTGGAAGCAAATGGATTCTTAGTTGCTTCAGCAATTTCCACACCTAGAGCCAAACCTGCAGCTTCAGTAATCCCTTCGGAGCCTCTACACCCCTCGGGTTCATGCCTGTAAGAGAATCCTACATACCAAATCCCAAAGGCAATGGGAGTGGGGCACTCCAGAAGAATTCAAGTGCTGGTGATTTTAAGTGGAGTGTCTCCTTGCATTCCTCTGAGCTATTCCCACTGCCGCCTTTTAGCCTGTGCTTTACCCCTCGGGTTTGGTTTTGGTGTTTGTTTGTTTGTTTTTTTAGTGGGTCATATTGCTGCTTACTATTGATTTAGGCACAACTGCATTTAGCCCTCTGGGCTGTGCAAGTTAATGCAGTTTAAGTGTCTAGCTAACTAAGCTGACAGGCTAAATTAGACTTTTATCATCAAATCTTTGCATCCCAGTGGCAGTGCACTGAAGCAATATGTTCTAAATATAGGCTCCAGTGTGTTTTTACCATCTAAAAAAAAATCCCTCTGTGGAATGTCCCTCTTATCTGTGAGGCAGAACATTGTGATCTTATAAGGCATTTGCAGTTCTTCCTGCTGAACCTGAACTCTTGTTAAATCTCGTGTAAGATCACACTGGCTCAGCTTGAATGGAAGCAGAGGAGCGCTGGAGTTTGACCACACTGCTGCCAGCCTGTCCCTCCTGGCTTGTTCTTGTCTGGCACTACCAGAGCATCCCTCCTGGTCTGCTGTGGCTGGTGGGCTGGGGCAGGGAACCGTAGAGCTGACTTCTCCTCTGCCCCTGTGTCTCAGAGGAGTACAAAGAGGAGCCTGCATGGGACTAATTCATGCCATGCGAGACCCAGAAGTCATCTGAACCTTGTATTGGGATACCAAAACCTCATGTTTGGTTTTGGGAGGTTTTATTTTCTTTTTTTCTCTCAATTTTCCTCTGAAAAGCATCGGCTCTTGTAGGACACTTCTAGTGATATAATGGCACAAAACACCTGTTGTGTTTGGGCTGCACCTTCCGCAGTGTTGCTGAGGGTATAACAGCAGTGAGGGCTGTGAGATGAAGCAAGAAGAAATGTGAAGGAGCCCAGAAGTCTTGCTGGCATTAAGGACTTTGGTCTCAGCGGGGCAGCTGAGCTGCCTGCTGCTGGAAGGAGGGACTGAGGGCCTTCTGGCCCCAAGTCATACACTTCATCCATCCACCCACCCACCCCCTCTGTCATGCTGGTGCTGCCATCAGTCCTGGTCACCCAGCTGGAGGGACTGAGTCAGTGGCAGGGCAGGATTAGGTCATGCTCAAAGGATTCTGATGTTTATGGAGCACATGAAAACATTTGTGTCACTGTGGCTTTAGGCTTCTGATACAAATCTAGTGCGTTCTTTTAAAGACTTCACTGCGAAGCTGTTAGTCAGAGCAGTGGTCTATTAACTGAAGAATGCCCAAATGGCCACTCTACAAGAAAACTGAAAATTACAATATATGCCCAAGAGGAATATAATACCTCCTTTTATTAAATTCTTTGCTCCCTGTAAAGAGACACGAGTCTCTCCGGAACTCCATTTTTGCACTTTGTTATTGTTATTTTAGATCATTATGGTCATAATGAATTCGTTGTTACAAAAAATGTGCAATGCTTGGTGAAGCCATGGAAAACACCTTTTATTTTGAATCTGGTAAGCAGAAAATTAGCTGAACTAGTGCTAAAATGTTGTAATTGAATTCAGACTGACAACGCAGAAACACAAAAACTTCAGTGGCTTTTAGTGTTAATTGATCTTCTGGTGCATATTAACATATCCTGATAAGTTTAATGTTGATGAGACATGTTGATAATTAAAATGAAGTGAATTTGCTAGGAGCAAGACATGGGATTTTCATGTCGGGGGAAGAGAATACCAGCATTGCGCAGTACCATTTGAAAACTGCTTGCGAAGGTTAGTTGTGGCTTGTCTGTTACCTGGCCGGCTCTCCTGATGAGGAATCCTGCTCTGAATAAAATCGAGAGGCTTATTTAAACTCAAATTGCAAGTGGATTTGCACACAGCTCTTCAGAAAAGCTGCAGTCTGCACTTGTGAAGGCAAAACTGCCCAATACAGATTAAACTCCCTCAAATCACAAAATGAGGGGGAAGGGGCAGGGGGTCTAGAGGCTGGGGAGAGGTGGGGACTGAGCTGGAGACTTCTCATGGAGACCATGCCCCTCTGGGTCACCGTGGGCCTGTTTGCCCGATGGGTGGTTTAATTAAAGCGTTTCTCAGCTCATCCTTTCTTGTGCCTATTTTGGTGGGGTTTTTTTGTTTGTTTTGTTGGTTGGTTGTTTTTTTGCATGGCGCTTGGGTATGAGATTTTAAGAGCAGCTGGTCACTGATCAAAAAAAGCCAAGGTTGCTGTTGAGCGTGGGAGGGAGTAAGGGAGTAGGAATACATTACCCTGTTGAATCAGACCTGGGGTCTCTTCAGTCCAACGTGTTTCCACCAATGACCAGCATCTGAAAAAAAGGCATTTGGGAGATGCAGAATAATTCCACCAGCACAAGGTAGAAATCCCTAACGACTAGAGATCATCCTAAGCCCCAGTACATGAACTTTAAGGACTTTTCCAAAATGTCTTGACCTTTGCTTCTACACTCTTATGTTTCTACTGCTTTTTATGTGCAAAAAATGGCCAATGTCTTGTTGGTATTTTCATCCCTGTGATCTGATTCTAGATCCGGTAGCAATGTACTATAGTTTATTCTTTATATTTTTATTGAAATACTTGCCTTTTCCTTTTTTTTAAAATCTGTTAGGCATTTGGTAAAAGCAAATTTGTAGTCACTCCAGAAATGCACATAACTTTCATTCCAAGTTGGATATAAAATGTTAATTGCTTTGCTGCAAACACTTGACTCTCCTTCAGTTGAAGTACTTGTGGTTAAGCATTCACTTGAAGGTAGCATTTCTTTTTCTTTTCCATTGCAGTGATAGTTCTATTTTCCCTGATTTGCTTTCAGTTACAGATAACTGGCAGGACTGAAGAGGTGTTGGTTTTTTTTTAAGTGTCTCTTTGCTTTTTTGTTATCAGACCAGGTTTGTGGAATAAGCAGAGAAACGTCCTCAAAGTTCAATAACAGGAAATATCTGCAAGAGACTTACATTTTTTATATGCTGTTGATATTATCCAGAGCTTGTATACCAAATATTAATGCTGGCTGGGAATCTGTGATAAGTAGAGATCTTCTATCTGCTTTCCTAGCTCCGTATTTCTGTGAGTAAAGCAACCTGACCCCTCAAGATAGCAAAATATCCTACAGCGCAAAGGAGAAGGTCCAACAGAGCAGTTTGGGAAACAAAGGGAGGCTGGTCACCTGAGTTTAGGCTCCCTTTAGTGAGGAAAATTAAGTTTTGGCCTCTAAAGTGTATAATGTTGAAACCTGCAATGCTAAAGCTTTGTTGTGTCTAAAGCAAGCTGGAGCTTGTTGGTGCTGGACGGCTGTGCTGTTTGTCATGCATGACTATGATGGCTTTTTGAAAACCCAGCACTGCTGAAGGGAGCACGCTCCCATCAGTGGGGGGTGCCGGGGTCAGGCATCATTACTATCATGCAATTATAAAAAAAAAGGAAATTAGATGTTACGTGTAAATATGAACTTTTATTAGTAGCAAAGGCATCCAGTTAACAAACATTTTGAAAAATTGTGTGAATCCTAAAAGAACAGTGTTGTTTGTTGTGTCTGCAGAGGTTTAAGTTGATTTCATTTGTGTGGCTCCTTCTGAGTCAGTGATCCTAGTTAGGATGTGTTTTGCTGTCTGAGATAACCTGGAGACAGTGCTAGTGGTCTTTGACACACTCCTGGTTTTCTGTTAACTGCTTGTCTGTTGTTTCAGTCCAACTTGGAGCATTGCTGGTGTCTGTCATCTGCTCCCAGCATTATGCTCTGAATCTTCCCATTTTTTCCTTTTGTCTGCCAATACATAAGCAGCTGCAACCAGCGACACCTTTTACATCCTGTATTTGTAGTCAGAACCCTTTGGCCCAGGCAACTGTCCTTCTGGCCCCGCAGGGCCGTGGGCTTATTGCTTGGGGCAGCAAATGGAGAGAACACAGAGTGGCACACAGATGCTCCTTTCCTTCTATCCGTATGGAAAGTGGGCTGTGGTCCCTCGGTTCTAACCGGGTCTACGATTGCTTGCTGCACAGGTCAGACTAGTGGATGGCCACCGTTTACCTTCTGGTGCTGCTGTTTCCTTGCTCTCTCCATTCTGATGCTGAGGCATGCAGTATCACTGTTCCTTGGGAGGCTTTCTGTAGGGAAATCACACTGAAATGTGCATTTCCAAACCAAGGAAGTTTTTTTGAAGTGCAAGATTTTGCATGGATTTCTGATTTTAGTGACATTGCCATATGATCCACTTCTGTCACTGGGATGCAGCGGTGCTTGCTTCCATAGCCCTCTGTCTTGGGAATCTGAGCTTGGAGCCTGTAGGTTTCTCTGCCTCCAGAGCCCGGGACTCAGACCTCTCAGCCCACCCGCTAACAACATTAAGCTTGAATATTATTGCCACTTTGCTCTTTCTGATGTTCTTGATTCAAATGTTAATTGATATTTTCTGTAGGTATTTTTCAAGCTTTCTTTATCCTTGATTAGAAACAGCAGCTTAATTTTTAGGTCTGTGAAGCATCAGGAACAGAACCACACAGTCTTTTTTTTTTTCCCCCTTGCTGTCCCTTGGTGGATGTACACAGCCTGAATGCTGCACAGAAGGAGGGTGTATATTAAAATAGAGAGCTTCGTCTGGCAAGCTCAAGCCTTAACCTGCCAAGGAAATGACGGGGTGATGCATGAGACCCAGCTACCTCCTAGAAGCTGTTTTTCAGTCGGGTGGTGCAACTTGAGCACTTAGATACTGAAAATATCCTGGGCTAGCATTGATTTAAAAGTGCTAAAAGCAACTTACTGTTCCGTGTGGGGTTTCTTACACACCCATGTCAGGACTTCTGTAGACTAAGAAGGATGTATTCAGATTTGCAATGTTTTCACTTCATGAGTGCATGTAAATGCAAATTTTAAGCCATTACAGGGTAGACCTTAAAATCACTAATAGCTTTAATGCTCTTTGCCTCTGCTGCTGGTGAGATGGATGGTATGACCAACTGGGGGGAGCAATCAGTATGTGAGAGTTTTATTTTTTTTCAAAGAATAAGCTGTGTACTTCAGCTGTGTGATGGAACAGTAGCCAGCTTGTTTCAAACTGGACTAAATGAACCTTTATTGGCCTGTGTAGGAAGAGGCATTAGCAGGGCTCAGTGGAGTTGTCTTGGAAGGATAACCAGTGCCCAGTACCTGGCTCTAGGCTGTGTCTAAACTGGTTAAGCAAGTACCTACATCTCTCTGAAAATCTGACCTTGGCTTCTGATGCGTGTTTCAGAATATATTGGGTTTTTCTTTTGTTAGTTCTCAACTGTTTCTACCATAGCAACAAAAGAATGTGAGCTGAACTGAGCAAAGGGGGGAAAAAATTTTTTTTCTTTAAAAGATCATTTGGCTTGTGTTCACACTGAAGAATTACATCAGCAAAACATTTTTGTGCAAAAAAAAATTTTCAAGTTTTTCATGTTTATTAGAAGCCTTAATTTTTTTCTTTTTCTCTGAAGGAATCAAATTTTGCATGTTACTAGGATGACACATACTGTCCAGAAGCTGGTTTTTATTGTGGAACCCTGAGCCCCTTCAGGATTTTCCTCCCTCTTTCTTAATCCTTCAATCAGCAGTTGTCTTTCCCAGCCCCTTGGGTTTTTAACAGAGAACATTTTAGTTCAGTTTTAGATGACAAATGAATTTGTAAGCAACTTGGCTTATGAAACTCCTTCACTGAAATATTTCTGTTGTTTTCTGTTTTCCTGGGTGTGTTCTTTCATGGCACAGGAACCTCCCCATCATTTTGGCTGAGAGAGATCTTATTTCTGCTGTTTGTTCCTCTGTAACGTCCCTGGGGAGGCTTGTGACTCTTTCCTTTTGGGTGCTTCTACTTTAGGCAGTTCTGAGGCTTTTTCTTTGCCTTTCCGTTCCTGCTGTGGTTCAGTGTTTGTCTCCACTTGCACACTGGGTAGAGAGGCAGGTACGGACGGGAGCGTCGTGCCCAGGGAGGCTGCCCGGGGCAGCCTCCAAAACCTGCAGTGGTCCCTCCGCAGCACGTGGACTGGTGTTTGATGTGATGCTGAGCTGACCAGCCTCCACGAACGCCTTGTTTTCAGCGGGTCTAGTTCAGGAAGTCCCAGAAAATATGGAAGGATAACCAGCATACGTTGGGTGGATTTCATGATACTTAGGACCTGCTTCTTGGCTCAGTAGAGGTCTGGAGGGACAGATCAAAGAAAGAGGCAAACTAAGGAGCACTGTTCTGAATTTCCAGTCTTGCTTTTGAGCATGACTGAGATAATTTTTTGCATCTTCTGTATCACAGCAGCTATTTGGAGAGAAGCACATCAGAATCTCTAAAAAGTGTGTTTCAGAGATTCTTCACATTTCATGTGACATGAACATCCGCGTATGAAGGAACATTTTGAAAAATGTTAGGTTGGGTTTAAACATCTTAACAATCTTGTTAAGAAGGACTTGACACCTTAACAAGTATTCTGATCTTCAAGGAATCAGGAATACTTTATTCTCAAAGCTTGGAGTTTTATCTGAAAGTCCCCTTCGGTGGGATGGGTTTCTGCTCATCTATAAGATGACTGAGATCAGATTGCTCCTGCAAAATACACAGATGGATCTGTATAATCATCAAATCTAGAGGAAACGTCACCTTTTACTGAGTCTATCTTTTGCAAATTGGTACTTTAGACCCAGCGTAAACACAGTTTGATACAGGTCTTCATTTGAAGTGAGCTGGTTCTGATCATTTTATATAACATCTCAGTTACTGGATGAACTTGCCTCATCTATCTGCTGTCCAAATTCCTTTTGCGGTTTGCAATTCCTGTGGAGAATTTTGAATTCTTGGAATTTAAGACAACATCAGGTGAAGATTAGATTTGTAGAAATCTTCTTGATTTTTAGCAGTTAATTTTTATATTTTTATTACTAGTTAAGAATATGTGTTTTCTACTCACTTTAAGTCTGCTGACGCAAGTAACGCTGTGAACACAAAAGATAATTTTGGTTGATGATATTTTGGTAAACCTTCATCAGCTCATTATGGTAAAATTCCCATTGGCTTCAGGGGTGCCATGATTAGCCTTTGGGCAGCATTCTCTGGTGTATTTGGGGGAGGAGGGCTGAAGGACCACATGTACTGGTGTGGCTGGCAGGGGATGGCAGCTTGACAGGAGAAAACTTGTCAGCGTTTCAGTTGATCTGTAGCTTAACAGCAGCTTCAGCCCAGGTTATTAGCAATAACTGGTAATTAGCATCTGAATTTGGTGCATTTCCCAGGGCTTGGCACGTGCTGCTTTGGTGTGCTGCCCTCGCACCACCTAACTGTGAGCACTCTGGCTGGGAAGTGTTTCGTGTTCACTCAGTCAAGAGATCAGTGCCTGTACAGAATTTGAGGCTGGCTTTGGTTGGTTTCAGTTAGCGTTAGAACCAAAGGAGGTCTTTGCATCAGTCTCTCGTGCGGCTTTCTGGAGAGATGGATGGAAGCTAACTGGACCTTTGTCCAGCAGTGTAAAGTGTTTTCCAATGTAATGCTGGTCACAGCTAGCTGAGCAAACAGCAAGATAGCATTTTGGGTCATGCAGGCTTTGATTGTGCTTTTGACCTGACCTTGGGAAATCTGGAAGAAGGAAACTTTGATATAGTCCCTTAATGTTAGTGTCGTCTTGTAATTCTTTGAGGCAGCTGTTCAGGAGAAGGTGTTGCTTTGCAGCCCTCGCATCCAGCAAGCTGTTATACTCCAAAGAGTATCTTGCTGATGTAACTGTGAACAGTTTTCTTCGCTATTTTGATACCTTAGTAGGTAGAAATAGAAGTTCTGGAAGGGGAGGAAAGCAGAATAGCTTGGACTTCTATTTCTGTGCTCTATATCAGGTTAAAGCAAAAGTGCATGGGTAGATGCTGGACTTGTGGGTATGTGAAGGTCTATGGATTTCATGCATAACAGTAAAAAGTCAGTTTTCCTTTTAAAAGCTTGATTTAAAACAGGCCTGGGCTGTAGCCATAGAAGGTAATTGCATTGCCCTGTAATTTTGCACAATTTTGTTAAAGTTAAATTTCCTGTTCCACACAGGCAGTTGTAATTATGAAAATGGCTTGTGATGTGAATGCACCAGGTCATTTCTAAGTATGTACAAGAGAGATAATGAAGCCTGGTTAGAATGGAGGTGCTTTTCCAGTGTTCCCTTGTATAGCCACGCGGATGGAATTGTTCCAGACTGCCTGTCCCTATGGCCAGGTCTGTTAAGAAGGTTTCTTAGTGGAAGGTGTCCCTGCCCATGGCAGGGGGGTTGGAACTAGACAATTGCTAAGGTCCCTCCCAACTGAAACCATTCTGTGATTCTTGTGTTCTGTGTTGTGTCAGAGTCCATTTACTCCCAGTTCTGTACCCAGCTTCCTGAGCCTGGACAGTAATACCATCTAGCTAATGGTGGGTTTTCTGATGAGACTTCACAACCTTGCTGGTTGAGAGCAAATAACAGCCTTGCTGTGCAGAAATAACTGGAGCCCACAAGAAATGACAGCGTCGTTTGGTAGGGGTGATCCATCAGCTTGTTTCCGCAGTCGGGCTGCGTGAGCTGGTCTGGGCCAGTTGGGTTAGCCCTGCTGTTTGGGGCAAGCCGTAGGAAAAGGCAGTTTCTGAAAAGGGAGGCTGACTGTCTGAGGGCATGGAAAAAACCTCTCAAACATGAAAGTGTTGAGAACTTACTGAACTTTACCTCGCCTTCAGCAGGGAATAGATGGGTGTGATGGAAGTCTCTAGAAACGATGGGGGATTGACAGGGGATCATGGAATAACAACACGCCTTTAAAGGTCTGAGAAATCTGGAAGAAAAATATGTTGTCTTTTATGAAAGTGTGGGAATCGTGTAAACTGACAAAAACCTGTCATACGAGAGTATGATTTGAAATAGAGAATTTATTACTGAGGCCAAAAATGCATATAACCGTGAAAAATAAGGGGCTATTTTACATGGGTAACTAAATGTTAATAGCTCCTCCAAATTTACATTAAGCTTTCTGCTTCAAGGCCTAAGGCCATCCCCAACTCTGTGAGATTATGGGGCTTCTTGCACCTTTCTCTGAAGCATCTGGCATTAGCCTCTGTAGACAGGATATTGGATTAAAAAAAAAAAAAAAAAGCCTAGTCTCATGTGCTATGCCAGTTTCTGTGTTCAGATGCTCCCTGTCAATACTGGCCTCTGCCAAATGATGACATTCTCTTTTAAATCGTTAAAGAACCCCAAGGCCTAGCATCTGCATTGAAAGATATAAGAGAAAATTAGTCATTATTCACAATAATTTCTCCCTTAGTGGTATTACTGAGTTCCTCGATTGAGTCACGCATGGACTCTGCTGTCTGGCTGATCAGCTGTGGCTTTGAGTATCCCGAGCTCCAGTGTGCTCTGCTCCGACGTCCCGCTGACAAGACAAGGATTGGTGCCACTTCCCCGAGCGAGCGGGTGCCCAGCGTCCCTCTCTCAGTGTCAGAGATTTGTCATAAATGCAGGTCTAGAAAAGGTGGATCTTAATTCTTCACGGGAAGAAGCTGGCATGGTTTTTGCTATCCCTTTAACATTTATGGAGATCTTGGGTATTAGGCTTTTAAGCTGCTTTGTTGAAACTCATTTGACAAGGCCTTGCACAGATGGTGCTGTACTTTCTGTCTGAAATGTGACGCTTTTTAATTTCCCTTGGGTCATTTCAGTGAATCTGGCTAGAATTTCTTCTATGGATACTTGTCTCCTGTATCTCTGACTTGCTTATCTAAAACAAAATATAGTCCGATAGGAGCAATATGTGGGTGCCTTTAGCTGTAGGCAGAGCTAGCACGTTCAGCCGTCTGTTCAGCCCTGGTATATTCGGTAGTTGCTGTGCTATTAATGCATCTGGGCTAACATACAGAAGTAATACAATACTGAAGCCTGCTTCTCTTCGAAGCATATTTTTCTGTGCTGACAGTATTTTCCTGAAGAGCTAGCAAAAGATGATTAATTGAAAATGTCATGCATGACTAGACAAGGAGTTCCATGAGATACGCTGATGTGTCCTTGGCCTGGCTTAATTCCTGACATTAACGTTGGCTATGAAAACCTGGCATATGGACGCTGGCACCTCAAAAGATGCTGTGGCACCTGAAAGCTCCCGATACAGCTTGGGCTGGATTGTGGTGCGCACGTACGCAGCAGTTAAAGATAACATTGGTTAATCTCGTTGAGTTTGGTCCATCTGGCCAGGCAGTACGTTACAAATGCATACCTATTTAAAATGTGAAAATCTTTGTTTTATAACATCTATTAGTGAAAGCCATTGATGGGTTTCTTAAATGCAGCAGCTGGGGTGTCTGTATGGGCTGCTTGCTCATGTGTTGGAGAACACCACTGCTTGGAGCATTACCTGGTAGTTTCAAGCAAAATGAAAACCCCCCAAAAAGAAGCAGGAGGAAGTAAAAAATTAGAGTGTCAGGTTTAAGCAGAGGCATGCTATGCTGATGAGGTTAGACCTCTGTGGCCTGCCTCTAAGTCCCTTCGCTGGCATGCTGCTGGAGGTGACGTCTCCGAGAGCCCGCAGCGGAGCCGGGTGAGCGTTTGCTGACCTGTTCCAGCCAGAACGACCCACGTTAGCTCAGCCCGGTTATGGGGCAGCCCTGCTGACCTTGCTCGCTTATAGCTGCCATGGGTTAGCAGGTTTGAGGGGGCAGAAATCCCCAGCAATGAGCAGCTGAGGGTGGCGATATGGTTCCTTTGTATAGCTGTGTCGGGAAGAGTCAGTGTGCTGCCAGCCCAAGAAACGGAATGGGCTGCTCGTGCTCAACGTGTTTTCAGTGATTCCGTTTTTGCAGAAGCAAGTCTGTCCCAACTGCAGAGAACATACACATGCAGAAGTGTCTGGTCATCTTGCAGTGTCTTGTTGAAAACCCAAGTCTTGTTTTAACAGCAGACTCGGGTCAATACATTGTTGTTCCCTCTCACCAAGGGATTAGATGAGGTTCTGTGTAAGCATCCTGTGCATCACAAAACACCGTTCGGGTGCTGCGTGATACTTTCAAGAACCCCTTGATAGCGCTGAAAAGTGTGATCCCAGAAGAGGAGGGTGTAGGAAAGGGTTACATTGTTTTGCATCAAAGAAATCTGAGGGTAAATATTTTCAACTATTTAAAATGGAAGTTACTTGTGCAAAGTTCTGGGTTTACTAATGAAAGATTTGTTTTCTGACCATCCTAGGCTTTTGGGCAGGCCCATACCAACCACAAGAAGGTAGCGGCAGATGGAGAGAGCAGAGAGGAGACCTTGATTCAGGAATCGGCTACCAAGGAAGAGTACTACATGAAGAAGGTTATGGAGCTGCAGACAGAACTGAAGCAGCTCAGAAATGTCCTTGCCAACACTCAGTCTGAAAATGAACGCCTTAATTCTGTCGCACAGGAACTGAAAGAGGTGAGTGGAGGTGCACAGGGTGCACCACAGCTTGTATTGTGGTTCTGTTTTCTTCTGCTGTGTAACCGAAATAAGGAAGATTCTTGAGCTGATTGATATCTGCCTAATACTGGTAGCTGCTAAGATGGTTTGTCTCTCTGAGACCTCGGCAAAGCGCTACATCCAGCCAAAGCTGTAATTAAACAGTTCAGTAAATCCAGGTTTGTGGTTCCCAACGCTGAACCAGCCTGTTGTGGCTGGTGCTGGTTCTGACCCAGTACAAATTCACTCTGCCTTGTTCAAATACCTACTAGTTCGGCAGCAGCCACTGTATTGTGTCCCAGGTGATGTGACAGACCTGTGACGAGGTGTTGGGGCCACCCTGGTGCTGTGGGCACTGCACAGCAGTTCCCTCGGTCCCAGAACTGCTGCCTTACAAAGCGGAGGAGTCCGTTTAGTCCAGGCACAGAGGTGCTTGGCATGTACTTTTTCTGCCTCACTCCCAATACAGATTTTCCTGCTGTGAAATATTTGGGGCATAATTTCTCCTTTTATCACTTTTTCCCCGCTAACTTCTAAGGAGTGTAACAAAATGCTGAGTTGCACAGAAGGAGTAACAGTAAAGTTTACAGCCTTGTGTTTTCTCTCATGAAGGTGGTGCCTTTTATACATGTTCATAGCAAGCTTAACTTACTACCTCAAAGTACCTTTGACCTTTTATTATTTTAGTATTGAAACTACCTACCTACGAGGGGAAATAATCACTGAGAAAATGACTTTAAAAAGTTCAATTACTTACGAAACCTGTAGTTCAGCAGGAGTCTCTGTGACACTTAATGCAGAAAACATCATTTTGAGAGCTCAAACCATTGCTTAAATTTAGATGGGTAAAAGTTACGGAGACTGTAAACCACAGAT
>VZTO01002763.1:310408-331657 GCA_013400615.1 Syrrhaptes paradoxus | reverse complement strand
TGCTCCATTCCCTTCATCATCTTTGTGGCTCTGCGCTGGACTCTCTCCAGCAGTTCCCTGTCCTTCTTGAACTGAGGGGCCCAGAACTGGACACAATATTCCAGATGCGGTCTCACCAGGGCAGAGTAGAGGGGGAGGAGAACCTCTCTTGACTTACTGGCCACCCCCCTGCTGATACACCACAGGATGCCATTGGCCTTCTTGGCCACGAGGGCACAGTGCTGGCTCATGAAACCTGTAGTTCAACAGGAGTCTCTGTGACACTTAATGCAGAAAACATCATTTTGAGAGCTCAAACCATTGCTTAAATTTAGATGGGTAAAAGTTACGGAGACTGTAAACCACAGATGAATGTTGTAATCAGCATTTATTACTCATGAGCTTTCTTGCACCTTCCTTTGAAGCTTTGGGTACTAGTCTTGTCTAGCCCTCGGATAACTGACTGCCCTCCGTTGCCAGGAGGAGAGATTATCTAAGAGCCCCTGTCTTGATCCCAACGTACTCTACACCACTGCAGCTGGAAATCACAGGTGTCTCATGTCATTTCTTCAGGACACAGTAACAAACATGTGGATAGCATTTGGTGGTAAAATTCATGAGGAAAAGTGGGTTACTTCTGTGGAGATGTGGGGGTTCAATAGTAGCTCCCTTTGGGGTATGACAGAAAAGGAGATGTGTGGGGCAGACTGTCACAGGGTCAAACAGGGCAGGCAAGCTCTCCTCTCATTGCGTGGGTCTTGGCCGTGGGATAACAGAGCTGGAATCAGGGCACACGCTCTGCTTGGGCGAGGAACCAGTCCCTGCAAGCACACACGCACACCTCTTGTCTTTATTTCCTAACCTTTAAGAACAGCTTAAAAGGAAAGCTCCCCACCCTAGAGGCAGTGGGTGATGTCAGGTTTCTTGTGAAGATTTTGAATTTTTAAAAGTTTTTTTAAGCTCTTTTGTGCTGAACAGAGGAAGAAGCATTTGATTACTTGACTAGAAATAGGGGCTGACAATAATAACTGCATGTGGCTGATGTAACTTTGAATGGAAACTGAACTCCCTTAAAGAAAGATAAAAATCAAACCATAGTGTGATAAAGAACTGGAACCTTGCAGTTAGGGCTTTCTCCGCCTGTCATTTTTTGTCATTTCAGTGCATGCATTCTTCTTTCCTTGGCTTTTTTTTTAGCCTAGCTGTTTCTCCTGCTGCTGGTAAATTACAGTGGGGTGAAGAGGTAAGGAGGAAAAAAAGAACTAGTATTAAAGCCTTAGTGTTAAAATGAAAACATCTGGGCCAGCTGACCATGTGTAGTTGGAGATTCTTTTCCTCTGAAGATGCCTGTTGGTGTATTGCATTTGTTTGAATTACCTTGTGACTGCTGGTAGGCAGCAGCAAGGCAAGGTGTGAGAACAGAGATATCAGCCTTCCTCTGGCCCTCACAAAAGCCAAGTCAGCGTGACTGTCTTGAGGGACTGGGCTTTGCTCTTGCACGATGCCTCAGAAAGTGGCAGAAGTTCAAATAGTCGCTATTTCACTATTCCAGGTAGGTGGAAACAGGAGGGTATGCACAGGCCTCCTGTGATGATTTATAGATCTCATAGCAACTTTAATTTGCAAACATTGCATGAGAGAAATCAAGGAGAATGTGCTGTGGCCATTGTCAGCTGCTGGGCAAGGTGAGCTGTGTGGTTTTCCCCCGTCCCTGCTGCCAAGATTGGCTTTCGCTTGTCTCGTGGTAGAAGTTTTGTGTTGCTGTTAGTCCAAGGAGGCTCTGTGCTGTGAAGGATGCTGCTGCAGTCTGAAAGTGGTGGGGATGAGGGTGGAATGTCATCTACTGTTTTATACTGGAGAGACATAGTGGAAATTCCTTCCTTCATTTTTTTCTGACTGCTGATGAAAGAAAAAACTGCTGTGGCTCTTCTCCATCTTGTTGTAGAGAATGTTTGTAGGGAGATGTAGTCTTTATAGTGTGTATTTTGGAAGTCCTGTGTTATTGCCCGTTGAGAGAATGGACTTGCAAAAAATCTAGGGGAACAGGAAACTTTATTTCCATTGCAACTGTTCTGGATTGGATCCAGATAAAAGGAAGGATGTGGAAAATGCTTGATTGTGTGTCCTTTGGCCAGGCAGAGGGCTTCTCCTGTCAAAACTAAAAGGAAGTTTAAAAGAAAAGGAAAAAAAAAGTGTCAGGAAATCAACTGAGGCTGAATCTCTGCTTTATTTTTAAGGGAGATTTGCTTGACAGGGTGGCTGCAAAAGTTTTACCCGCTGTTCTGTAGCGATCTGATAGGATACAGAGTTTAACTGTTGCTGGGGCTTTTTTTGGAAAAAATCTGTTTATTCTTTAGTAGTGGCACAAGGAGGATGGTCAAGTGCGTCAGACACCAGCTCCTCTTGAGATGCTCCTGGCAGCAGCGGTGGTGGGGGGTGGGAACCAGCTGTTGACCCGCCCTGGTGGGAAGCGCGTTAGGAGGACACCTTTAAGATGCCGTCATTCCTTTTGTGTCTTCTCAGGACTCTCGCACAGAAGCGATGAGTTGTTTTTGGAAGAGAAGAGTGGCGGTGGGTACACCTGGAGTTGCTGTAGCCGGCACAAGTGCTTTTGACACTTTCTGTGGAGTTATCTAACTTGGGCCTGTTAAGACAGGCGGACGGGGCGAGGCCAGCAGGGTGGCTCCCAGTTCGGAGTTGGACTGCTGTCGTTAGCTAGCTCAGCAGCTCCTGTGTCCTGGAAGAGTCACGGGCAGGAGTAATTGCTCCTGAGTAATTGCTAATAGCCGTTCCTGTGTAATCTTCTTTCATCTCCCCTGTGTTTTAGGGCACCCAAACGGATTTCACAGGGTGATCAGGCTGTGGAGTCAGGAGGCAGCTGTGCCTGGTGTAGAGACACTGAAAAATAAATGAATTCTTCTTTCTCAGGAAAGTAAAAGGTGTTGTGATTATGTTAACTAAAGAAGGAAATATATTTTAATGTGAGTGCCTTTATACACTAGTTAAGAAAAGTAGCTGACATGACATGGTGCAATATACTATGTGCTGAATAGCATGTTTTAAAAAACCCGCAAGTTATCAGCAACGTATGAGTAGTTTCATTCCTCAAGGCTATACCATGGAAGCTGTTTTTCTGAGGTTTGTTCTGAAGGAACTTTGTTGTTCTGCATTATCAACTGCTAGGCTTTATGGAGGAAGCGTGTGTCCATCTGAAGGATACTGAACACCATGCAGTTACCTGGGCCTGGTATGCGCAGGGGACTCTGTCCTTTTTTCTGTTGTAATGCTGGCGTTTACAGGGGTGTGCTAAACACTGACACAATTCTTTATCTTGGATGTCTTTGTTGTTTGTTTTTAACCCTAGAGAAAAGGAATACCCAGCACGCAGACCTCTGTAAAGGTCTGTCCAGTTTATCCCTTCATCCTATTCTCTTGCCTCACATAGGAGGAATGGTCATGGGTTGTTTTTTGGGTTTTTTTCCCCCTCAGAGCTTCAAGTGACTGTAACAACCCTCGTGCTCTAGCCAAGTCCTGTAGATAATTTCCTTAGCTAAGTTTAGGGCTTGTGAAGTTCACCCATACTCTCAGAGTAAGCCTAGAAAACTAACCATCCAGCCCTGATATTTTTATTCTTCACTGAAGACCTACAGCTTGGGCTGCGGTTGTGGGCAGCCGAATGCTTCACTGACGGACACACAGGTAATTGCCAGCGCTCTGATTAGAGCAGCGTTGCATGGAAGCTGATCCTCACTCCCTGGAAATGTGAGACACACTGTATGAGATCAGGCCACGTAACTGCTTGCAGTCATCTCTCCGTATCCTCGGACGCAGCAATATTGCTGGTGCTTGTGTCAGCTTGCTGGGCTTTGCAGTTAAAAGTCCACAGAGGTGGAAGAGGCATTGCTGGGAAGCCCAGGACACAGTCTGTTCACAATTTTTGACTGTTTCAGTTGCTAGCAAGTGTTTATTTTTCAGAGCCAGTGTTTTCACCGTGGCAGGCCATTAGGTGTGTGTTAGATGTGACTCTGTTCAGAGTGCCCATGGCTGGCAATTCTGTGAGTGCCCACTACTCTGGTTGCTGATGCTCTCCAGGTTTCCTTAACATTGTCAGTGAAGGAAGAACATTCCTATGGTTATGATTATACTTCTCTTTCCCACTGGGATTTATAGCTAAGATGCTGAATAGTCCTTTGTGTTGCTTTCTGCTTCTCCCTCTTGAATGCTCTGGTAACCCATACGGAAAAAGGCACAACAGGTCTCCCCTGCAGCCAAGGAAGAGACGCCTCCGAAGCCTGCGTTCCCTAAAAGCTGTGTCAGGAGCCATGCTTAACGAAGGCATGGGTTTTGTTATAGCAGAGGGCAAGTGGAAACAACATTTTATTGCGCTCGATATTACAGACAATGCACAAAGTGGCCAAAAGTGTGTTCAAGTAGTTTATTACAAGGTATTCTAGATCTGAAGTCCTGTGGTTCATGTAGTCGTCCTCTATTTCTGTATCAGACCAAGAGGGCTCTTTCTTCCCTTTTAAAATAAATGGAGGAAGTGGGAATACATTTTGAGAATTTCATACGATTTTGTTGCATTCAATGTTGTTGCCTTAATATTTCTGGATCTATTGCAAAAGTCAAAGAAAATGGAGGTGATGTTATAGCAAGAATATGCTGGTAGGACACTTCCCTTCTGCGCACAGTCGCATAGTGTAGAGTAACCCACCTTCCCCCTTCTGAACAGGGTCTAGTCTGTAATGCTGCATATCTGGGTGAGCAGTTTAGAGAAGGGAAGGTGCTGAAAGATTTATCGTCTTTCATGATAAGAATCTAGGAAAAAGAAAGAAAGAAAAATAAAAAAAATTCCTTGATCTCTAGAGGAGTTATTTTCCAAAAAGAAAGGACGGTAGCAGAGGAGGATTTGCAGCTTTTGGAAGCGGAGATGTGAAGAATGGAAAAAGCAGTCTAAGATGGGAATGGCATTAAAATGATGTCAAATGCAGAAAGCAGGGAAAAGGCACGTTTTACTTGGAGAATATGACTTGGAGCAAGGGGAAGGAAGATTACCTTAGTGGTAATATGTGGATTAATCAGAGTGAAGGAGGCTGAAAAGCTCTGAAGGTTGATGGTAGAGTTGGCTGCTGTGGAGCAACAGAGCTTGGAGTTTTGTCTGCGGAAGAGTTTTGGTTGTACTGAAGGAAGATGTGATTAAAAGCTTTTCTAAAAACCTTGCGTGTAGGAGGTCCGGAGGGTTGGAGAACCCCTGGAGACAGAATGAGTTGAGAAACTCGTCATGGTCACCAAAGAAACAGAATCAGTGCTGTTGATGTAGACAAAGGAGCAAGAAGAAAACAGAGGGTTGGGGTAGGACGTTGAGGTGGGACGCTGAGAGAGCAAGGAGCGAGCTCCTTTAGTTTAAGGAGTTCAAACCAAAGAAGTTCTCTCTTCATTGCAGAGCATGATGAGCTTTGCTGGAAAGCCTCTGTAGCAGGGCTTTGTGCTTTTGCCCGGTGTACCGGATGGAGCTGCCTGGGTGCTGGTGTAACCACCAGTGCAGTGCGGAGGCAGCCACTGGGAGGGGTGGCTGCAGAGACAGGTGGACCAGTTATACAGTCAAGCTGCTGAAAAGCAAATACAAGAAAGCGGAATAGTGTCAGAGACCCGAGTGCTTTGCATAAACTTTTGTAAAACGAGATTGCAGGCTAGTGAGTTGTGGGGAAAAGGATATTTTGTTTGGAAAAAAAAAAAAATTAGCACTCTGGAGATACAGATGGTTCTCCCCCATTTCTCCTTGTTCAAGGATCCCGTATCACCCCTTCTAATGTAAAAGCCTCTGAGCACAAAAGCTCTTAGAGAGCTGATTACCTGTGATCATTTTTTTTGGGGGGGGGGGGTCCTTTCTGGCCCCAGGTGTAGTGCTTAAACAGTACACCACAGCAGCATATAGAAGACATTCCTTGACTCATTGCTGGTTTTTTGAACTGTGCGTGCAGAAGCACATTTAAATAATGCTAGAATACACTGAAAGCCAGCAGGGTGGCTGGAAATCAGCTGCTAAATGCGCCCCAGGGTAGAAGTGGCTGTTTGCAGATGGATGAAGCTCTATTTCTGAAAGCCAAGCAGTGATGAGCCCGTTTCTTGTAGGTACTGAGCCCATCAAACTTAGTGTGCAGGACTGGATTTCTTGTCCTTTAATGTAGTGAAAGATTTGGAAGGGTGGCAGTGTGAATAGTATTGTTTTTTGTTTTTTTTTTTTTTTTAAACCCCTGTCTTTTGTCTGGTGCAGGAAGTTCCAAGGCAGCGATAACAGTATGAGAGCAGCCTGCTGCTGGGTGCTGGCTCAGCACATTGCACATGGCAGCTGTTTTCTTCCCACCTTTTTATTTTCATTGAAGTTGATTTTTTGTACTGACAGACTTTTTTTTTTTTTTAAGAATGATGAGAGCTGAGGATTTTTACAAAAAGGAAGTGCTGCATATCATTTGTATCTGTTTGACACATAATAAAGATCCGTTGCAAAGAAGACGAATTGTCGTGGAAATCCAGTTGATGTGCTTTGCACGTATTCAAGGAGGCATCTGCTCGTGATTTCTCTATTGTGCTCTGATATATTCAGAGGAATGATGTTAACAACAGTGTTTCTCTTGCTGTAATGGCTGCTGCTTACAGACTCAGTGTCCAAAAATGAATTAACACTGAAAATTGGGGCTTTGAGAGTCACCATTTGAACATTTCAGATTTTAAAGAAGTCTTGTAATAAGTCATTGTTCTTCTGACATTATAAACCTCCAGAATTCTCAGAGTTTCGGTTAGCAGTTACGATTCCCTTGTTGTTTGGGAATTAACCTGGTGGCACACTTGTTGGGGGGGAGTCTTTTAATTGTTGTGTTATAATGAAATTGCTGGGTGCCTGTCGGTGCTGCAGTAACAGCAGATGAGTCTTTCTCTTTAGTCCTGGCTCCTCGCAACCTTCATTATGACCTTTTTTTCTGCCCAGGGTTTCTGACTAGCACGAACAGTGGAGGGAGAAAGTCTCTTGTATACAGCTGTTATCTTCTAAGGATGTGAAATCAATATGCACAATTGAAAGAATAGCTGGAAACACTCTAATCAGTGAGACAATGGTTTGAAGTTACTTCACAAACTGTTAACTAAAGAGGTTGTTGTTTTGTTTTTTTTTTTTTTTCCTGCTGAGTGAAAACTTCTTTGCTGGCACTGTGATTTTTAGGATGCAGAAACAGAGAAATTGCTTTGTTTCGCCTGTGCTTGGCGCTACCTCCATTCAAGTAGGTGGCCCTTGGCAGTCTATCCGAGCAAGATTTGTTTCGGTCAGATTGGCCCTTTTTGATAATAGGAGAGAGCGTGTACTACAGTATGCCTCAAAGAAGTACAGTAATATGCTTGGGGGAAAAAATTCCTTTGTTTCACCCAGTAGTTCTGTGCTGATAGACTGACTCAGAACTGCACCCTGAGATTTATTTTCAAGTCACATACAGTAGGTCTTAAGTACATGGCTTGTGACAAAACATCCCTCTGGCAGAATGCAGAGCCAGCCGGGACGTGTGCCTGTGTTATCAGAAATAACATTGCTGCTCTTGCGACTGTATCAAAATACATTCTTTACCCTGTGTTTTTGGGTTTCAAGTTTAGTTTTGATGTTCTTTATTGATCGTCCTCTTTATCCTTTTGTTTTTAGGTGAAATAAGTTTGGGGTGGCAGTGTATGAAGTCTCCCTGCCCAGCAATGCCCACTGGGTCATCTGCAGTTGAAGGAGAGGGTCCAGAGTTTTTTCAGTGACATTGATTAGTATTCTCTCCCTTTATCTCATTAGTGAGTGTAGCCAACTCATTAACCCTTGATACTTTTTAGCATTTGAGTGCCCAGAGGGAGGTGTCTCCTGCTCTAAAGCTTGGGTAGGTGAGAGGAACTCGGGGTAGCTGACATGTCCCAGAACCAAAGCTGCCCTTGTGTCAGACTGGTGCTGGTCTGAGCTGCTCTTGATGTAGCCAGGACTGAAGGGGAAATAGTGAACAGAATAACTAGGTATTGAGTGTTGTGTGCAATGAAATCTGTCATGGTATTTTGCCCTAAAATGCAGAATCTGGAATGGAGACTTGCCCTTTTTGTGTCCTCATGAAGGCGGTGTATATTCTGGTGGTTATTCTAACAGAGCTGTTTGATCTTGACAAGGTCTCAGCCATTCGAGCTTTACACAAGCTCTTGTGGGAGGAAAAACTAGCATGGGGTCAATGAACGTAGCTTTTCATGACAAAAGGACTGCTCTGTTTTGCTGCTACCAGTTTTGCCTACATGTGGATTTTTATACGGTAGAATTTTAGTGTGATTTATCAAAAGAGTTCTTAGGAAAATAATCCTTTTTTTAAATAGAAAAAGGGCAGTGTGTCACTCTCACATGGCCAAAGATCGATTCCCCCCTCTCCCCTCCCGCCCTTGCTTTATGGGAATATAGGTCAGTGGCCTTATAACAGGCACAGAAAGTGCACTTGGAGTGCGAGTGGTTGTGAACAGAACAGTATCTTGCTAATTACTGGTATGAAACTTCAGTGTCCCGTATTCTGCTTGCAGAACTTGGCTGCTCCGTCCAAAGTGTGTCCTGCAAGGAAGAGGTTGCTGTGGTGTAAATATATTCACAAGTGACCCAGTGGTGGTTTGGGCTTTTCAAAGCCTCTTGTAGCTGTAAGATAACAGTCGAGAGACAAAGGCAATCTCTGGAAGCAGCACTTAGTCATGGTTTGATGAAGACCCAATTGCTGTGTCCCCACGTCTGTTTATTGCAGTAGAAGCCAAGCTGGATGTGATGCACTGTCTGAAGTACAGCTGTGAAAGGGGAAGGAGCTTTCGTCGTTTAGTCCTAATACATAGGCAGTAATTGTGTTAAGTCATAAGAAAGTTATTGAAGTGGTGAACAGGGCTGCTGAAAGAAAATCTGAGCTGCTGGGTCTGGCTCCTGTTGTAAGCTCCAGTGTGTCGGCTGGAAAACAGCAATGCAGGCTGCGGCACGGCAGCAGCTGCGGTTGTGCCCATTCTGATCTCCCTCTACTCCATCCTTCCCTCTCCCTTTGCTCCATCCTTTCCTCTCACCAGAGGTTCCGCCTCTAGTTTGATGCAAGTTGTACACTACACCTTCATTTAAAAGATTTCCGCTAGAGACATTTGCAGTTTGTGCAGTCTGCGTGCAGGGCGGTGTGCTGTGTGTGAAGCATTGATAGGAGGTGTTGGTGCTAGATTAGGAAACAGCGAATTTGAGTTGGGAATGCTGAGTGATCCCGGTTTGGCAGCATGAACTGTGCTAGACTCTGACTGCTCCCACGTTAGGAGCTGTTCCTGCAGCCACACAGATGCAGACCCTGGCTGAAGTTGGCTGTTTGTGTGAGAGAAGATTGGTAGGACTATGCCATTAGCAGATTGTGCTCAGCAAGAAGAGCTCAGAAGATGGTTTTTTGTCCAGAATCACAGTACGGAGCTTACTGCATCCCTCAGTTGTGTGGTTGCCTGCAGCTGATGAGCACTGGGGTGTTCCTGACTGCCCCAGGCAGCAGGAGGGAAGGCTGCTGCTTCCAAATGCACGGATGGACCTGGTGGGCATTCCTGTGTCACTTCATGGGGATGGGTGTCACTTCATGGCTTGTACCATGGACCTCTGGTTCTTCAGAGCTGCCAGGCATCTTCTTCACCTCTGCTGTACACCAGAAGGAGTACTATGCCTGTAAAGGGAACATCTCTTTTTTTTTTTTTAATCCAGCCTCTGTATGCTGTTGTTTAATATTACCGATTTTCCTTTGTTCCATGGAATTCTCTATAAAGAGGTATCACTTTCATAATCTAAATGTAAGCAAAATCTTCCATACACCTCTGCTACTTACAGTGTGGTACCATAGGTATAATTAATTTAGATAGATGACTCCTTTGGGATTTAGTTCATTAAAATTTGTTTGAAGTAGTGATGGAGCTCTAAGCCAGTGGTTTTGAGATGATTGTATCTCGGTAGGATTGAGTGGTGTAAACTGAGCACTTTCCACATCCAGGAGGTGTGGCACCTTGTGAAAATAGGCCACTGATGCTGGAAGTATAAATTTAGCCAAAGCTTTCATCTCATGCTTTACATATAAATTAGTTATGGCCATTTTAAGTCAATAGGAGACCTCTAATCTTTGATTGCTGTACTAAACTTTGACACTTTGTCAATATCTTTTAATTGTGAATTCTTTTAAGTCTGACAGGTTCATATTATGCAGTCCCATAAACTGGCCTGCTGCTGGAGTATGCTGGTGTTAAAATTTGCCTGAGAAAGACTGTCAGTGCTGGAGACGGTTAATGGGCACTTTAAAATAAGCCTTTAATATTGGAGTGAGAAATATGAGTAAGAAAATAAATTAGCTTCCAGCAGCCCTTGTAACAGAGAAGGGCAGGCTTTAATTAACACGAGAAACTTGTACTTAAGACTATTGGAAATACGTGGTTTGTGGACATTTCTGACGAGGCAAACTTGACTGGGATTTGCAAAGGGACGTACCAATGGACTGCGGGCATGAAGTACAGAGCACAGCGTTCTCCGAGGCTGAAGTGGGAGGTTCTTTGGTCAGTAATTATCACTAATTAACAGAAGGATTTTAACATCAAAAAATGAAAGTAATAATGAAAAAAACTTGACCAGAGAGAAAAGCATATAAAATTATCAGTGGGCTAGAAAAAGTGGTTTATGGAAACACTAAAACATTAGACCTAGCGTGGTTAGGGACAGGCGAGACCGTTCAGGACATCGGCTGCAGTGACGCCAAGGAAAGGGTCCCGTGCTGTTAATGGGGGTCCCTGTGTTTCCTCTCCAGAGGTGCTGGCTGGTCACTGCTTCTGTCCCCAGGCTGGTTTGTACCTGGGAGTGTCGGCAGCGACTGCTCAGCAGGGCTTTCCTGGCTTGGCAGGGCTGGGGTGCGGGGTGTGTGGGTGCAGCAGGGCCAGCCAGCTGCCCAGTGGCTCCTGCGGTTCCTGCTTGGGGCCAGGGTTGGGTCAGTTCACTGGGAAAACACAGTGAATTGGCACCTCACTGGAAAACGTCCCTGTTTGGACGGGGGCTCTTGTGAATGTGTGGTGAGCCACACTCCAGCAGCATGGGTGCACAAGAGGAGTTCTTCCCGAGACCAGAGATGCAGTTCAATTTCTAGATAGGGAGACTGGTCTGGTTTGCATTTGCTGCCAAATCACCGCAGTGGATTGCATGAAGACACCCGGTGCGCTATAGGAGTCCAGATTATATGCTTCAGTTGAGAAATTAAACCCTGCGAGGTTTCAAGGATCTGAAATCCATTTCAGCAGTTTCCAAGTTCAAAGTTGGCTTTGTGATCCCTTGTTCTGTAACTCCTTGGAGCCGCCACAGCTTCTCCAGGCCAAGCAATACCGCACTTGTAGGTTTTATTGCTGTTTTCTCTTAGGGAGTGTAGATACAGGGGATGACTGATTTTGGTTATTAGCTTGTAATAAGCAGCCTTAATCTGAAATATAAAAAACTGTGTTTGATGTCACAATATACTTTTTTATTTTTTTATTAAATGTGACTTAGAGCTACTAGTTGAAATACACCTTTGGTACTACTCTGTTGCTCTAAGTCTGTGCTGCAGACCAAACTGCAGGAGGGGCAGCAAAGGCTCTTTATGCTGGTTTATTGTTAATTTTGTTTTCCTGGAAGCGTGCTTCATCTTTCCAGACCTTGCTTGTTTGCATCCATAGGGAGGATTACTGCAGTAGGTGCTTGAGTTCAGCTGTTCCCAAGGTATATCTGATTGCAGCTATCCGGGAGGGAGGAACAACATCCCCGTGCCCTCCCAAACTTGGAGGAATGATGAGCAAGCTGTTGAATGCAGAGGGCTGTTGTCTCAGTTGCTGAGCTCTTTTCTTCCTTTTCCTTTCAGCCTGAGTGGAGGTTTGGTGAAACAACCTCAAGCTTGTTTCATTAGCATCTGAAAATACAAACACAGGCATACTGAAAGCCCTTCAAAACCTGCTGGCTGAGCCGAGAAGCGGGTGAGCGGTGGTAGCGAGGCTGCTGTTGAGCATCGCCCGTGTCTGTGGGTGCTTGCTGGTGGACGCTTTGGGTGGCAGTGACCCTTCTTAGGGCTGGGCTTGGGGTCCACCAGCCCTTCTGGAGGTAGGAGATGACAGCTACCTAAAAGTTTCGGGGCAGCCCTTGGAAGGGTTAAATGTTTTTCTTTGAGGCACTGAAGGACATGGAAAGCTGCCAAGCATTTAGATTTGAGATTTGAAAAGCAGCTGGAGTTTAACTGCTCTTAGCAAGCAACCCAGTGCAGGAAGGGGGAGTTGGCAGGAACAATGTTAGGCAGTGCCGTTGACAGCACTGCCATTGAGGTCGGGTGGGTGTTCTCCATCCAGACTCCCGTGCTCAGCTGGAGACGGGGTGCAGAGCCCAGGCCCTGGTGGTTCAGGAGGACAAGCCCAGGTCTCAGAAGGTGGTGTGGCTGGGAACACAGAGGGGGAACGGGGTCCCCTCTTGTGCTGCTGGAACTCAGAAATGGCTCCGTTTTATAGGTGATGAGATCACCGTTTGGCAGTGAGGCCATTAACAGTAACTGGCTTGTTCTGGTTTCAAAATGGGTTATTTTGGATGGATTTAAAAAGTTGTCCCCTGATCTCAGAGACTTACCAGTGCTCCCAGCTTTTGATCCCAAGGCTCAGCCCAGTCCTCTCAGCTCCTTTTCCACCACTGACCTGGTTGTTTCTGCGAAGACATCCCACCACTGCCACCGCCTGAGTGGGCTTGCCCCAGTGCCAGTCACCTTGTAGTGTTGCCCCGTGGACTACGGGGCCAAGGCCACCCATTTGGGTGGGCAGCGAAAGCCTCTGGGTCGGGGGGAGGTGTAGTCATCCTCGCCTGAGTTGTAAGCTTGCAGCTGGAGAGAATTGCTAGGGCAGGGCTGGATTCTTATAGAGGGAGCTTAAACCAGGAATGAGTGGGGTGTTTCTCATCCCAGCCATATGTGTGCAGGTGCCAACCCTCCCCAGGATAAAGCCAGAGTTTGGAGGATGTGCTTTGGATTTGATTCTGGATTAGATCAAATGTGTGAACAGATAGTTAGCAAGCAGCACATTAAGTAATTGTAACATATTGTAGCAAGACTTAATGCTGATTGAGTAGTTACAAGAGGTTTAAAATGCTCCAGGGTATGCTGTGGTAACCGAGTCTCAGCTCAGGTCTCTCTACTATTGTGCAGAAAAGAAATCCATGACAGCACATTTCTTTGTTCTCCAGTGTTGCAATAAGCCCATCCTTAATATCACAGCTTCGCAAAGCTTTTTATTCAGTGGTTGGCCAAAAAAAAAAAAATCAATAAATCTTGAGCTGAGTACTTTAGCAGGGTGGTGCCCCAGCATTAATCACAGCTAAAGAAAATCCTGAGGCATATGTATCCATAGTAAGATGCTTTGTCATGTAGGTGTTTGCATAATAAGAGGACAGGTTAGGAAAAAACCCACCCCAAAACAGCAACAACAAAAACCACCAGGGAATTGTGCACATTTGCTACCAAAGTTTCAGTGTAGCTGTATGTCTTCCATTAATGCTCCAGAACTATTGGGAGCGTGTAAGTTATGAGAAATAGCTAGTATGTTCTTTTCCCCGCTTTCTGCAGGACAGTAAATGTGCTGTGAGTTGCACGTATTCCACCTCTTCTTCCCCGACATCTCTGATTTTTGTTACCTGCAGGATATTTATCATGGAGTTCAACCTGTGCTTGGGAGCACTGGGCGTGTCTCCTGTGAATAAGGGCTCTTCAGATTTTGTCTCCATGTCCAAAAAATAAAAAGTAAGACTCCAACTTCTGCTAGGAAAGAGAAATCAGGTCGGATTAAATCAGTGGCTCCAAATGCATAAAACGGGCGTACACCTGGCCCAGGTGTAGGAAAACCTCAAAAGAAGGGAGGCAAAGAACTTCAGTACGTTGCTGTTAGTTAGTAAGTTCTGCATTAGTTGCAAAACACGGCAAGATGCTAACGCAAGTGTTGCTGCTGCTGTATTTGGGAGGCTCACATCACAGGTCTGAGCTGTGCTGGGGGGGCAGAGCTGCCCACGGACCCGTCCGAGCGTGGCTCAGAGTTCTTTTTTGTTGTTTTTTTGTTGTTGTTGGGGTTTGGTGGTGGTTTGTTGTTGTTTTTGTTGGGTTCCCCTCCCCACATTCCCAGAGCAAAACGGTATTTTGGAGAAGCACCTGGGAAGGGAGGCTTTGACTGGGATATGAGTCATCTTTCTCTCAGGTTTTTGGGTTTTTTTGGTCTCAGTAATACCTTTTCTTTTTGAAATGCAATTAAGGCTTGACTTTGCTTTTGTAAACACACAAACAAAACACTGTTTCTTCTGCTTCTAAGTGACCACAGTGCTCCGCCTTCCTCTTTCCTTCTCTATTTGTGTCTATCTCTGCCTGCAGTCCCAGGGCTGAGGAAGTCGAGCCGCGTTTCAGCAGACACACCGTGGTGTTGCCTGACTTGCAACAAAAGAGTGGAGAAAAGTCCAAACTACAGTTTAGCGTAACACGTATTTAATTTTTCTCCAGTGGGCTTGTGTGAACAAGACATAGAAAACACTCCAGAACAGAGTCCGACTGATGCAGACAATTGCTTTCTCCACTGGCTGTGTGGTCTGTCTCTGGCAATATTTCTTTTGATTGTGAGAGCACGCTAATTTTTCCGTCACTTAATAGTTTCCCGTGCAGTGTTTGGAGAAGAGGACATGGGTACTGGATACAATTAGAAAAAACAAAGATTTGTATCCAGATGATGGGGTATTTCTGTTGCGTAGGGGCGGAGAGGGATGTTTGTGGCTCACAAGCTGAATGGAAGTCTAAAAGCGATGATAGTTACAGGAGAGTGACTCGGTGACTGTCGTCTGTCAGCGAGAACTGTTGAATGCTGAACAAATGTCACAAACACGAGGTTGGGGTGGTGGCACTAAGTTACGTGTCCAAGGATTAGTCTTCCCAGTTTTCATATTGATATTTAATAAAACATCTAAGAGTTTATTAATTATTTTGGTGGACTTGGTAGTGTTAGGTTTACGGCTGGACTCAAATGATCTGAAGGGTCTATTCCAACCTAAATGATTTTCTTCTCCCCACGGAATTGTAACATATATGAGTTGCCATCCTTTCTGACTGCACTGTATTTGTTCCAGAGAGTCTGTATCCTTTATTGTGAATCCTTCCCATGAAGAACATGAGCGAATTGTCATATCTGGAAACATTTATTGCATGAAGCGTTGAATGTAGTTCTAGAAGTAGAACAATCTAAGTTTTGACTCTTGATCATGATAATGCCATGTAAAATCAGGTGTGAGCATGTTTACTACAGCAGGGAACTTGAACTGTCCCGGGACATGGTGAGGTGGTGGAGCTGAGGGACCCGACACCGCGCTAGTAACCCAGCGTCGCTGCAGGATCAGCTGCTGGCTGGGGACCTGGAGGCTGGGCTCTGCTCAGGCTGCGCAGCGCCCAAAACAAGGGAGGGACGCAGCTACCTGAGAGTATTTTTCTCAATTATTTTAATTCTCAGGGTCGAATTATATGTAAGTTGATGTGCTGAGGTGTCCTAGAGCAGCAGGTGCTGAGGAGCAGGTTTCTGGCAGCGGTGAAGGACAGCAGTTGTGTTTTTGCAGTCCCGGCTGTTTCCAGCTCTGGTGCTGCGGAGGGGCCGCTTGCAGAACTCTTCTGAGGCAAAGCTGAGAGGATGAGGACACTGAGACGAGCTCTCTAGCAGCCGGAGCAGGGTGGTCTGTGGCCTTTAGATCAGGTGGAATCACTTTCAGATCACCGTCATTTCCTGGGCAGGATGGATGGGAGGCTTCCGCCTGGCGAGAACGTTCTCTAGGTTGAGAAGTTGAGGAGCTTTGTCAGGTAGATGAACACTCAACAGGATTTTTATGGCCATCAATTCTCCGTGTGGTGGTAATGATATTTCAAAGTGTTCTCTATGATTCGCTTTGGGTGGAGGTGTGGCTTTGTATAGGTGGGAGCCGAGCCAGGCATCCCTGGTCCTCCAGCTCCTCCTCCTCCTCCCCTGTGCTCAGGGGCTGCTCAGGGCAGAGGAGGGAGGAAGAAGCCACTAATGCAACAGGAGTCACAGAAAGGTCCAAACTCATTGGCAGGTCAACTCACCTTTCCTATAGGCTTGAGGAACTATAAAACCACCTGTGAGAACACGTGCAATCTATGTGCGTCTTAAAATAAAATACGTGAACACCACTTTCTGTGTGGGTAATAGAAAAATCTGATCAAGAAAGGATGCAGTAGCTTCTCTTTCCTGCAGAAAAAAATCCTGCCGTTTGGTCAGTTATACGAGATAGCACAGCACCCAGTTTAACCCTGCAGCTTGCAAGCATGCACGTTAATTTGACAAGAAGATGCCAAGAGCAAACTGAATGTACAGCTTGCTAAACAGCCAATAAATCTAGCTTCTGCCTTCCTTCCTTGGTCAGGAAACAAGGGAGCTATTTTTAAATCTGGCCTTCCTGTACACATTGAGATAGTGATTTTTCTTGTGCTTAGAGCATGGCAATACTTTCACATTAAATAATGAGCTCTCACTGTTGCTCGGGATTAAACAGGCAAGATTGGACAGAAACCATTCTTTCTTCAAAAAAAGACGGGCTCCAGTGATTTCTCCAGGCATTGACCTCTGCAAAGATTAGATCATCCAGGGAGGAAGAGGAGCAAAGCAACCTGCGTGGTGGGGAGAGAAGCACGCCTGTAGCTTCGTGGGAGGTCTTCCCTTGCATTTCACTTACTGGGGAATGGGGAAAATTACAGATAAGGTCTAATTAGTGTGCAGCTCAGATCGGTGCAAGAGCCTTTTGCAATCCAAACTGTTAAACAATTTGGATTATCTGGTTGGAGGCTCTTTCTGCCAAAGGCAAGAGGTCTTCACTGCAGTTTTTAAGGAGAAGTTAAGATGTGAATTCATGTCAGCCTGTAGCCTTCAGCTACCTGCAGCACGTCTCTCCCTGCGGCCCTGCATTTGTGCAAAGATAGAGGCAACACTTGCTCCGCGTGGATTATGGAATTTAGCAACTTTGCATTTGCATTCTTGTGCTGTAGTGCCTGGTTTCAGCAATTAATGTTTGTTTTAGCTTCTCAGGGTGCTGGCAAGTGCTCTTCCCTTCCTTGCTAAAAATAAGCAGACAGGTTTGTACAGTCTAATCTTTACCTGACATGTGAGGGAGCTACAGTTTAAATTTGTTGCTCTTAACAGTTGCAGGTGATTGTGTGTGTGTGTTCAGAACACTGCTAGATTCAAGTCCTGGCGTATGCTCCTGCTGCAAACATTTTATTATCTCTTGGCTTTCTGTATGTGCCCGGAGATAGCTGCGCTGGAGTACTTCTGTGCATTCCTGCTGCACACTCGCAAGAGGACTGAGCCCGTGTTTTATTCATTGCTAACATTATTGTTCCTAACCAGAAGTGCAGAACACTAAGGGAATCTCAGTTTGTATAGCAGAGGATGAAGCTTTCTTGAGCAGGCTGCTGGACAGATGGAAACAGAAATTCGGTCCCATAGCCTAAGCAGCTGAATTGACGGGCTGCTGCTTTCACGAGCTGACGTTTGTTTTGTGCTGATTCAGAACCGTTTGGAAAACCATCCAGTCACTTCATAGGTACGATATTGCCTACTTGCCTACCTCTGACAAATTTCTGCTACTATTCTAGAACATATTTTTCACTTTGTTTTAATTATTTAAAGATGTAGTTTGAAGGAAGATAATGTTGGAAAAAATAAGAGCTAAGGACAGTGAGCCATTCACATAGCTGGATATGTGCAAGCTCAGTTTGTTTAAGTGTCTGTGGATATTTTCGAAGGATCCAAAGAACATGCTACATGGATACATTGATTTTTATTTCTTATCTCTCCTGAAAAAATAATGGTGATTTTTCTTTTTTTTTTTTTTTTTTTTTTTTTTTTTTTTTTTTNTCTTTAAGATCTTGCATGAGTCTTGGGGCTGAGGGGAGGGAACATTTTGTAAGTCAACCATGGTTGCTATTTCTTGCTACCTCAGATCTTGGATTTAATTGGAGCTTTAACTCAGTGTCTCTCTCCAAAAGGATTCATAGAACATATTTCCAAATTATAGGACTGGGCCTAAAGAAAAGAGCATAAAGAAAACGTCTTTTGAAAAGCAGCTGCGAACACATGTCCAAATAAGAATGTCTGGAGTAATCTGTCTTTCTCTTGTGAAAAGGCCCTTCTTGTTTAAGTGTTAACAAATTCAGGCATTGACTTCTCATCTGGATGACTTTTCTCTGTTGCTTACAGCCAGTGAGACAACACAGGTGTAAATGCCGCTTTCCCTGTTTGCTCATTGACTTTTCTTTGAGTCAAGGGTGAGAATTTGTAAGAGAAGCAAGAAAACAAAATCTGATTATGTAAATGACTTGGTTTTCTGTAATTTCATTTCAGGAGGTGGGGGTGGGTAGTTTCTGTTTGAATAGAATCTAAGTGATTAGTGCGCATGAGGAAAGATAACATTTTGAAATTTAACTGTAGCTGACCTTCGTTTTGGGGTTGGTTTGTTTTTCCAGGTCAATCAGAATGTGGAGATCCAAAGGGCCCGTCTGCGAGATGATATTAAGGAATATAAATTCCGAGAAGCACGTTTGCTGCAAGACTACACTGAGCTTGAAGAGGAAAACATCTGTCTCCAGAAACAAGTGTCTGTCCTGAAGCAAAATCAGGCAAGTTTTTCAAAAAAGCGAGCATTGCTTTGGCAGCACCAGTTAATTCCTGTTCAACGGCATGGTTCTGTCTCTTTTGAACATCCAACCACTTCTTTTCTATGTTTTCACTGCTTTTGAGAGTACAAGCTCAATCTTTTAGTACCAAGAGTTGTCTCAAAATGTTAAAGTCCTTTCTGACTCTATACACAATCATAAGACTATTGCTTCTACTTCGTCCTTCCAGGTCCTTCCGTTGCCTTCTCTCTCTTTGGTGGAAATGAAGTCTCTGCCAGTCTGCTTTGTTACTTGGTTTAGTCTTTTTGCTGTGTCTCTTGTGTCAGTGTCTCTTTGCAATCCTCTCCATTCATCCATCTATCCCTCCCTCTTCTGCAGTATCTGTAAGTGAGTGTATTTCTGACCCTATGTTTTTATTGCTACTTAGTGGTTTCGTGATGTCTCTGGTTCTGTACTCCTCCTCTCTTCTAGCTCCTCTTGTTAAACATGGACCATGCTTATAGCTGCTCTATATTGTCAGACCTGTGTGACTGCTCATCTGAAGAGTCACACTTAACTCCACAGTTCCCACTAGTTTCTGAATTTTAGAAAACTGCTTTTTTTGGAACAACTCAGGAATTTCCCTGATTTATCATTTGCAGAGGTAATTCAATTACGTATGGTCTTTAGCATGATTCACTTATCTTTATCTATCAACTGGGGACTTGCTATTTTTATTCTTCAGGTACCTGTCAGTCTCATTGTATAAATAAAACTCAAGATTCAATTGATAAAATGATAATATTCCTGAAATGAAAGCTCTCGAAGTAAACAGTAATGTTAATACCATCTCTTTAGCGAGCACGTAACAGAAGTTTATTAGGATTTGCTTCAGCCCTCTTTCAGTGATCTGAATGGACGCTGCCCCACCCAGTGTCGTGCATTTCATTTATCTCCAGGTGAAGCTCCATGTCAGTGTTTGTCACTTTGGCCTCACTGATGTGCCCAGAATGGGGTTCCAGGCTGGCCCTGTTCTCAGCTGGCTATGTTTGGTCTAGTGACGCTGGTTTGGAGGCCCTGACATCGTGCGGGAGGGGTGAAGGCGCTATCATGCTCTACATGCAGACTGGCAGAGACGGGTGATCTGGTAAAATCCAACTGATGTAGATGGTTGCTTTTGGCTTTTTACCTTTTTTTTTTTCTTTTGCCTCCTTCATTGTATTCAGAGGAACAAATTAAAGTTCCCAGCTCAACGTTCACATTCTAACATAACCATATTCAAGAAAGCTATCATTCTGGGCTGAACCAAATTGAACCTCAGATCCAATCTTGTCAGTTGCTAGTAATTATTGACTACTGTGTTTGTATTCTGAAACCTTTGAAAATAGATTGCAATCTTAAATATTTGAGCTCAGTGGACATATATAGAACCAAGAGCTAATTCTTTCCATGGCAATGGATTATTTCATGTTCTACCATGTCCTAATCCTACTTGATGAATTATATTAAGCTTTAATTATCCTACTGACATAACTAGAAGAAGCCATCAAGATTTCCCAGGCTTAACTTGCAAAACTGAATTAACATGATTGCTGCCTGGTTTTTAAATCAGGTGTGGTTCAGCACTACCAGACTGGTGTATGTTGGCACCTGAAATTCCTTTACCATTTGGCAAAAATAAATAGGGTCATATATCATGTGATATGTTATCCTTTCTTTTGAGGTAAGGAAAAGGTATTCCTTAGGATTTCTTTTTTTCACCCAATGGATTAAAAATTTTACAGTAAGTGTTGGTATTCATAATTTCAGTGCAAGAAAGGTTTTAAAAATATTGCAATTTTACAGGTAAAAACATCGCATGCCATCAAATTTACTGTAGCAGCACTATGAGGTGTGGAGTCTGAATTGTAGCTCTTTCAAGATGTGCTAAAATTATGATGACAGAAATAAGTATTTTGAATGTATAAAAGCAGAGTTTAATTGGTAGGTGCATCCCAACGGTTTAAGCCCAGTGGCATATTCCAGCAGCAGTGCAGCAGTGTCAGAAGAGTAGCTGTGTGATGCTGGGTTTTGCAAATGTTGAGCTTGAATCTGTGGGAAGGTTGGCCGGGGAATTTGTTAATCAAGCAGAGGAACAGTTTGCATGGTGTGCTAGGAAGGCCTGTTTAGTGATGCCTCTGTATCACACACTGTATCTCCCACCTGTTCTTAATTAAGCTGGAATAGATCAGCTCATTTGATGGTTTGCCTAGAAATTTAATTCCATGGGCTCTGTGAAGGTAGATTAGGTACGCAGTGTTTACAGTCATAGTGCCAAAACTAGACTCCAGAACTGAAAAGTCCTGGGTCAGTAGGTCTCCTGCTTTCTTCTGGAGGGGACCCACAGTTTCCCTAGTCCTCCTTTTATCGCTGACATACCTGTAGAAGTTCTTCCTGTTACCCTTAATGTCCTTGGCCATATTTAATTCTGTTAGGGCTTTAGTTTTCCTAACCTGATCTCTGGCTTCACAGACAGTGTATCTGCATTGTTCCCAGGCTACCTGTCCTTGCTTCCACCCTCTGT
>VZTO01002763.1:295039-309883 GCA_013400615.1 Syrrhaptes paradoxus | reverse complement strand
GCAGGTGTGCACGCATCTCCAGCTCCTCGTGTTTATTCCCCATACTATGTGCATTCGTACAGAAGCACTTAAGTTGGGCTCCCAAGGAGGCTGGACCTCCTGTGTGCTGCCCACCAGCCACCCTCATGCCAGCCTGTGAACCTTTTCCAGGCTCTGGGCATTTGTTGCTGGCTTTCCTGTCATTGGAGTGGTAAGAGTGGGATGGATTAAGGCTCCCTTCCCCTGGCAATATTAGTTTAAAGCCTTCCTCAACAGGTTGGCAAGCCTACGACCAAAGATTATTTTCCCAAAACAAATATCAGGGACAAACGCTGATCTACTCAAAGGGCCATCCTCATTTTTGACACATCCAGGGCTCTAGCCTTATCTCTGATCGAGCCAGTGTTCAGCCAAAGCTCTGGTTACCCAGGGCTTCTTCAACATCTCTCACCTTTCTGGCTTCTATGGCAACAACGGTAACAGACAGAACTCTGTCTCTTCTCCAATGCTCTGTCCCATTGTCCTTCATAAAAAGTCGGTGTTCATATCAACGATCAAGCCAGGACTTCATATTTTTCTTTGACATTGCCAGTGTTCTGTCTATATAAGTGATATGGTCAAAGCTTTAGTGAAATCAAACGTTCAAAAGTAAAACTGGTTGGTGCCTTGCAGGCAGACATTTTCATTAGGGTTTCCCCCCCCCCATTTGTGTATCTCCAGGTGGAGTTTGAAGGCCTGAAACATGAAATCAAAAGGCTTGAAGAGGAAACGGAATTTCTCAACAGCCAGCTAGAAGATGCCATACGGCTGAAGGAGATCTCTGAACGCCAGCTTGAGGAGGCCTTAGAGACGCTGAAAACAGAGCGGGAGCAGAAGAACAATCTTCGTAAGGAGCTCTCTCACTACATGAACATCAATGACTCCATGTACAACAGCCACCTGAACATCTCTTTGGATGGACTGAAGTTCAGCGATGAAGCCACAGAGCCCAATAACGATGAAATCATGAACGGATTTGAACAAAACTGCCTCAGTAAACTCAGCAATGGCAAGAATAGTACATCAACGCCCAAGAAAAATGAAAGCTTCCCTCCAGCCCCAAGCCTGGTTTCGGATCTTCTGAGTGAATTAAACATTTCTGAAATCCAGAAACTGAAACAACAGCTTGTACAGGTAAATGGGTTTCCTAAACAATTGTGTACTTCCAAACAGCTGCTGGAGTTTATTTGGGTTGTAATTTCAGTTTTCTCTAAATCTCATGTGGCCACCATACAGTATGGACAATAGTTGTAAAGGCTCTAATTGATGTAGAATGTGAAGATGTTAAAAGTTTGTCAGTGCAAGACCATAGCTTTTTTCTTTTTTTTTAATGCAAAGAAGCTAGCAGCCATGTCCTATGTATAGAGAAAAGCTGTAATGCATCTTCTGTGCACTATACCCTCTGTCTGCTTCGTTATGTCACTAGTGAGAAAGATAGTATTTTGTTCAAAAATTAATATATTCCAGTCATTTTCACCAAAAGGAGTTTTGTACACCATAAGTATTTTCTGTAATTAGTTCCCAGAACTTGAGGTTTTAATCAGTACCAAGCATTTCTGTGTTATATTTCTGCTGTTGGGAAGTTGGAGAGTTTGAAACAAGGTACATATCTGTGTTGCCTAGAAATGTTTTTATTTTGTCAAGCATGTTTTAAGTGTTCTATAAGAAGAAGCCTTTGTGAAAATAAATGCTGTATTTCTTCAAAATGAGAATTTTCAGAGAAGAGATTTTAAAAGTTTTGGTATTTCTGAATCTTTCATGAAGCTCCGAGCTTCCACCATAGATGAGCTGCATGTTTGCTGATATTTACTTGATAATTTGCAAGATAACAGTAAACTTCAGTTTATCTTCAGCTGAAAGGATGTTTTCACAATGAGACCATCAGCTGTGGAAGAAATGTGTAAAAATGTGCATTTTGAAGTGGAAATGAGAGAGTTGGCAAGGAATGCTGTTCTTGAGATAGTTTTAGAATAAATTCAATAGCTTTTTCCATAATGTGCAAGGGATCAGATTTCTGTAGCCATATGGACCTTGGTTAAGTTGCTGTCTCTTATAACGAAACCGTTTAAGCGATACAGTTCCCTTTACGTGGATGTCTGTGTTCATGCGTTTCAGATGGAAAGAGAAAAGATGAACTTGTTAACAACGCTACAGGAATCTCAGAAGCAGCTGGAAAATACACGAGGGGCCCTCTCAGAGCAGCATGAGAAAGTTGGCAGGCTCACAGAAAACCTGAACGCGATGAAGAAGCTTCAGGTCAGCAAGGAGCGTCAGTCTGCCCTTGACAACGAGAAGGACCGAGACAGCCACGAAGATGGAGACTATTATGAAGTTGACATCAATGGGCCAGAGATCCTAGAGTGCAAGTATAAAGTGGCAGTGGCAGAGATTGCTGACCTAAAGGAAGAGCTTAAAAATCTTAAGGCCAAATACGAAGAATGTGAGTCTAAGTATGAGGAAGAGAAGAGCAGATATGAAACTGAGAGCCAAGCGCTCACTGAAAAGATCACCTCACTGGAAAAATCCAGTCGGCATGATAGAGAACAGGTGGCCAGACTGGAGAAGGAGCTGAAGAAAGTCAGTGATGTTGCTGGAGAAACACAGGGCAGCCTCAGTGTGGCCCAAGATGAACTAGTCACCTTCAGTGAAGAGCTGGCCAATTTATACCACCATGTCTGCATGTGCAACAATGAAACTCCAAACAGAGTGATGCTGGATTACTACAAGGAAGGCAAAGGCGGACGCAGTAGTCCAGAGACCAAGGGAAGAAGGTCTCCCATTCTTCTGTCCAAAGGGCTGTTAAGCATAGAGCTGGGAAAGGCAGAGAATGGAAGCGGTGACAGCAGCCCGTCTCCAGTGTCATCTCTGCCGTCTCCTGTGTCAGATCCTCGGAAGGAACCGATGAACATTTACAACTTGATTGCTATAATCCGGGATCAGATCAAACACCTGCAGGCTGCTGTGGACAGAACAACTGAGTTGTCCAGGCAGCGTGTTGCTACTCAAGAACTTGGGCCAGTGGTGGACAAAGACAAGGAAGCTCTCATGGAAGAAATCCTGAAGTTGAAGTCCCTGCTGAGCACCAAGAGAGAACAGATAGCAACTCTGAGAACTGTGCTGAAGGCCAACAAACAGGTAACCGGGTCTTAACAGATGTGAAGGTTGTAGTGTCAGGGAATTGGGTGATAAACACAAGAGAATTTATCTTTGAGGTCATACTGCTGTACCCTGTGATCTCTGGGGCTTTTGCTGCTGATATTCATTTGGTCCAAGGCTGCTGCAGACAGTTTCATTAGAGGCACACAGCTGTCCAGCTGTAAAGCTGAGTGCTGGGGCTTAACTGATCCTGTCACATACTCATGGGACTTTTTATTAAGATCAAGGTAGCTTCAATCTACTGCCTGTCTGAATTATATCAGATTATATTTAATGTAAGCCACCTAAAATAAAGAGGTCAACCTTATTTCCTTACTTGAAAGAATTCTAGTAGATACCCTTGAAAGAGTTGTTAAGTACTCTTCTCTCTCAAATTGCAAAGTAGAGAAAGCCTTCCAAGACAAGGGTGTGATGTAAGAACATGGTCAAAATAACAGGGGTGAAAGGTAAAATTAGTCTTTGGGGATTGGGCTGTGCCATTTGATGCACGTTAACAGTGCAGTAGATTAAAATAACTGCCATCGAAAAAACACGCTTTATTGTCTCCTCTAAAGTTAAAAATAGTGCAAGTTGCAGTTGTCTTAAAAAAAGTTAGTGTTTTTTTTAAGAAATATATACATACTTTCAGTTTTCTTTTACACATTTTAATAAAGATGTCCCAAAAAGCAAGATAAGCAAAATGCTGTAAGGGTTAGAGATCTGTGCAAGTGGTTGATGAATGCATTTAAATGTAGAGATACTAAATAATAATGATTTTTGTGTTAAAGTATGTAATGTTTAATTTCTTTTAGTAGTTGGAAATCGATGTCACTAAATGTATATTCTGTAACTTCCTGGATGCTGCTGCATGGTTAATAGCAGTAGGTGACCCATATGTCCCATGTGTTTCTGGTGTTCAGAAATGAAATTTTATTTAATCTGTACAAGAAAAGTTGACTAGAAATGTAACACTCCCGTACCACGTAAACATTTCGTTATGTGACTAGTGATTAGGAATCTCTTAGCCAGTCGCTTGTGAAGAGTTTCATTAACTAGTGCTTTCTGTTTTTCTCTGTAAACGACAGACTGCAGAGGTAGCCCTTGCCAACTTAAAAAGCAAGTATGAAAATGAGAAAGCTATGGTTACGGAGACGATGATGAAGCTGCGAAATGAGCTGAAGGCCTTGAAAGAGGATGCTGCTACCTTCTCTTCCCTGAGAGCAATGTTTGCTACAAGGTAAAGAACATCTAAACTCTGCAAAATGTCATTCCTTTCTTGTGTGGGGAAGAGCTGAACACCCTGCCTGCCCACCTGTGCAGAGGGTGGGGTGCCTTTCTCCAAGTTCGTTGCTTACAGCGTTTGTCTGCGGTATGTTCTGGCTGATGCGGAAAATGCCAGGGATACAGTATGTTGCTACAAGACAATAAGTTGTTGTGGCTATATTTATTTAATTTGGGTGCAAAATTCTCTCTGGTTCTTGAAATCATTAACTCTGAAGGGTGACATTTAACAATGCAAAATAAGTGTGAATGAAGATATGACTGCTTGACCTGTAATGATGCGGAAAAAAGTAAAGATGTGGCAAACATCTTCTTATTCTTGGGTTGTCCATCCTGCAGTTGGCATCTCTGTCATTTCATTTACCTGCGTGAGCTGATTTGGGTTGCATCTGTCTTTCGAACTTGCTTCTGCTTCTCAGTTGTGCTTTGTGATGTTAACAGACAAAAAAAACACCTGCCAGCGTGTCATGTGCTGTAGAGGTGATAAACGCTGTTTTGATCTGCACATTGCTTACTGCTGCTGTCATTGATTTCTCCTTTAAGCCTACACGTTTCTGCTGGGGAATGTTGAGGCAACAGCGTCCCATGACAAAATCCAGGTCTGCTTCATTCAGTTGGCTCCTACGTGGAGATGAGCCTGGAGAACAGGAAAAGAAAGAGTTTTAAGAGTTGTGAGTCCCAGCTTGGTGGGATTCGCAGGGACACCCTTGGCAATGGCCATTTCCCTGCGTATTCCCTGCGTTGCCTAAAGAAGATGGAGAAGAGAGACCATGAAGGATGCTGGCTAGTGTAACCTAGACACTTGCTTTTACGCTAACGCAAGGGGAGGGGGGAGTCTGGATGTGCTGTATGCTGCTTCATTCTCTGCCCGCTCTGGACCCTTTGGGAAAAAACTGAAGAAAGAAACAGAAAAGTGTTCTTTCTGTCATCTGGTAAGAAGTGCCGTAGTAAGGAATCACGAGGGTGCCTAGGAGGATTCCTGAGGCTTTTCTGTATGGTCTTTTGGGGGGGTGGTTCTGCAGCAGCTCTCATGTTCCTTGAGTCATCTCCAGCTTCCCATGATTCAGCCTTTCAGGCAATAGCTGTGCATGTGGGTAAGCATGGAGAAATGGATACCGAGGAACGGTAAAGGCTGAATTGTGGTAGCTCGTTATGCAATGGAAAGGAATGCCCTGTACAGTCTAGATCTGTCCTACTTTCTGTCTTCTCTCTCTCCTTTTCTGGTGTGTAATTAATATGTGGAAATTGCAATCTCTTTGTTAGCTGTAGATCAGCCGAGAGGACAGAGAAAAACCATACTGTTGGATTTCAGTTATTTTTCCTAGATGCAGGTAGCTAGCTGTCTAATGACAGGTAACTGCGGTATGTTATCCCTACACGTGGATTTTCCTGCCTCCCTGTGACAGTGGGACAGTGACTGTGAACTGTTCTGGGGAGGAAGAACTGTCCGAGAAGTGCCAGGGGGTAATTCTCTCTCTGCCTTTCTCTTGGTGTATTATCTAGAGGTCAATCTTCTCCTTTTACTGGGAAGACAATAATGAGGATTCCCTGGCATGGGGAAGTTTTTCTGAAAGCAGCGGGCTCGGAGCAGGGCGCAGCAGACTCCCTTGCCTAAACGAACAAGTGTCCTTTCTGAGCCCATGCTTTCCTTAGTACTGTAGTGAAAAAAATAAGGGGCCAAGAGCAAAGCAGGACTCAAAAAGCTGAGGATGGAGTGAGTGGAGCCGTGGTCCACCAGCCTTTTGTCTTGTGAGCGCTTGCATTCCTGATGGTTGCATGGCAGGTAAGCAGCTGGGCCTCGTATTTTGCATCTCACCTGAGACAGCAGCAGTTGCACAGAGTGTGAAGAATTGCTTCTTTCTCCCGGTGTGCCCAGTGTTTCAGATGCCACTATAGCAATCGAGACTTGTTACTGCACGGAGGGTGCTGCCGCGCTTTCCCTCCCTGGTCTCTGCTCAGAGAGGATTCGTAGCCTGGGGTTGGCGAGCGCATTCCTCTGCTAGTGGTGGTTTCATCCGAGTCTCCATTTTGGGTAAGGTAGGTTTGGAAGGGGCATTCCGAGGTACTTTGAAGATAACCTCAAAAACTGTTTAGGAGTCTGATTTTTAGGTGTGTTTCAAATATGTGATAGCCCAATTTGGCATCACCGTTGGAAACAACCTGCTAGTGGAGCGCCTCTTAAGAATCTACAGTAAGTCATGTTTCTTCTCTGGCCAAGAGGTTAGTGTCAGCAGAGACTAAGAACGAGCAGTGGGGGTTTTACCTCCCCGTGTTTGTTCAGTGTTGGGTTCGGTGTGGAACGAAGCAGACTGCTGCACACAGATATGTATTTTCCCCGGGAAGACCCCCGTTTTGCAGGATGCAAGAGAGCTGTAACAATACAGGAGAGCTGGAGGCTGGCCATCAATATAGTAACTGACCTAATTTCCTTTTTAAAGTAGGTTAATCCCACTAATTTGACAATACTACCAGCTATTTTTAATAAGTAATGAAAATACAATAAGAGCTCAGCCTGGGGACAAAGGAAGGCTTGCAAAACACAGATGGACAGCTGCCAGCGCTGAGGGGCTGCTGCAGCACTCTGGGCAATGCTGCACTTAGAGGTAAGCTGTCATGCAAAGGAGTGAATCGAGATGTGCGTAATGTACTATAGACGTACATGCAATAGCTGTCCTGTTAAAGTTCAGATTTTCTTTATCAACACACTTATCCCTGCTGTATGTACAAAAAGCACTGGAAGCCAGATTTAAAATCTGCTCTGTAGAGCTGAAAATGGAATTTATCTGCTTAATTAGACCGTAAGAGGCATTTATGTATCACTGTATTACAAACATTTTGATGCTTCGTTAGTCAACTCTCTTTTCACCACAAAAAAAGATGCAATCACTTCTCCTTTTAGAATCTGAAGAGAAGCTGAACATCTCTTTTGTTTTCCTTTGTCAAGTAGGTTTGTGCTTGCTAACGAGCAGCAGCAAAATGTGAATAACCCAGGCCTGACGATGACGCAGCAAAGGTTCGTTAGGGTGCAGCCTTCAGCTTTACTCCAAGAGGTGGAGTGGTGCTTCTTCATGGATACAGTCTGGCTCCTGTGTTTTGCCTACTAGCTGGTGCAGGTGTTTGAAAGACTATTTCCCAAAATAATCTCTCTCAAAATTAATCACACAAAATGCACTATTGTGGTCGGTGTTCTGAGGGGGTTATAAATGTATTTATGTGGGAATTTAAAACAGAATAGCTTGTATTCAGATGGTGGCATTGACCATTGTAAAGAAAGCAGTCACTTCTCCAGTGCACCTGCAACACTGAACTGCAAATAATACCTGGGTGGGTATGTTCTGTATTTTAACAAACAAATCCTTGCAAATTGGCAAAAGAAAATATGGCTTCACACAAACAACTCGTGTTAGAAATTTTCCCTTAGACAGTATAAACTAATAACTAATTTGTGTTCAAATAAAACCTCCAATGGAAATTTCCGAAGGGCAGAAGAAGTCTTTAAAATGCAGTGTGTACTCGCAGAGTTTGAACTGTCTCTGCATCTCTGTATCAGAAAAGTAGAAAGAGCACATATTTGCTGTTAGCTCATTTCACTCAGGTCTTTGTTCAAGTATATTGAATCAAGGGGCTACTTTCAAAGTGTCTGAGTATTTATTGAGTTCAATGTGACCAACACCCTATGGTAACAGCACCAAGTGAGGAAAAAGCGAGTGAGAGAACAGGAGTCCTCAGACTAGAGGCAGATACTGCTGGTGGGATTCAGGTCGCTTCATAGGCAGCACAGGGAGCACAGAGCCAGGACCTGCTGCTGTTCTTTCCTGGCAAAAATATTTAACCTCCAAAAATATTTTATGGTAGGCTTAATTTATTTTTTTTTACTCTCACTTAATAAGTTGAGAAAAAGGAAAGTTTGTTTGTTTGTTTTTTTATATACAGAACAATCTATATCCCTACTTAAGTGTGAGGAGAGGAGGTTAGTAGCAAGTTTGAGAAATTAATTAATCTTCCTCTAAAATATTGTCAGAAGAAAGACTGATTCTTTGCTAGGCAAAGAGCTTTTCCCAAGTGCTTTGAGTGAACTTGAGGAGAGTATGTCCTGGTTTCTATGGATTTGGGGTGGGAGTGAAGCATGCTTTCCTTGTCTTGTAGGTCAAAATGTGTTTCTAGGTTGCCGGTAAGCAATTTGTCATTCAAACTTGCAAGAACATTAGAGCTCAGGTGTCTTAAAATTGATTACGGGGGAAAAATACTGTATGAAAACAGATGAGAAAAATCCACCCTGGTGTTTAAGCTCGAGGCTTGTTTAGCTTAACTTTTCAATAAGGAAGGAAGGAGGGAGTAGCACTGTAGGTTTCTGTTAGGTGTTTGAGAACACCTCTGAATCTGCCATTTCCAGAGCACACTGCAAGGGATAATGAAGCACAGGTACACAGATTCATCAACTAGCAGTTCAGGTTAGAGTCCTTAAAGGGTGGCTAGAGGAAGAGAAGGAGACCAGTATGGCCATTGCGTCATGGCCAAGAAAAGTGCCGCAAGAAAAGCTTGTCATGGACTGGACAAGAAGGCAGTTTAAACACAATTTAGCATTTTAAAAAGCAAAGGTTAATTTATTTTGTTATGCTACTCTTCTCCTTGACTTTGATTTGCTAGGATTCGAGAAAGCATCCTTTTAAAAATTCCACTAAATATAGAAAATGGCAGAAACAAGACACAGTTAATGTACAGTATGGTTTTTCTCCTTTCTCTTCCCATTTTTCTGGTGTTTTTCTGTCTTTTGATACAGCTTGCAAGTTTCTTGTCTCTTTAACTTGCATGCTAGGCACTGTGGACTCATGGGAGCACACCATCGTCTCTTCTCTCTACAAGTACCTCCTGTGTGACAGGTTACAGCCAAACTCCTGCGGTGGATGGAGTAAAGCAGGCGAAAACCAGCCAAGCTGGCTCCTCCCTGCCTTATTTGCTCAAGGTCAGGCAACAAAACCAATTATATTCATGTGAGGTTGCATTTGGCCTAATAAACCCTGAGAGATTTAAACCGGCTCTGAGAAGTGAAGTTGTGGTGTAGTGGGAGGTGTCCCTGCCCATGGCAGGGGGTGGAACTAGATGATCTCTAAGGTCCCTTCCAACCCAAACCATCCTGTGATTCACTCCTCTGATCAAAGACACAGGTTTCTCAAACTTGCTCTTTATGTATTTTCTGTTTCCTTTACAGAGCCTGAGAACAAGTGAGGATAGTAAGAGAACAGATATTTCATATCCTTCTAAAATAAAGATAGAAATGTAATTAATAAATCTAGCAGAAGCTGAAGACTTTCAAAAGCACGGAACAAATGTGCCTACAGGTAGTTAATGGCTATCCCTGTGTTCCAGTGTTTCATAAACTGTAAAGAAAAGAGAGAGAGGCCAACTCTGCAACAGGTCAGCAACCGGACAAGTGGCAAGTGTCAGAACGTACTGGGAAGACTGGTGGCATGTAATGTGAGATGAAAATTACGAGATAGTGCTTGTGATAAAGGAACAAAGCTATGATTGCACATAAGAAACTAGCAGCTAGCTGTTGTTCATGAACGGATAAAAGGTATTTCAAATGAGTACACGTCAGGTCGGAATTATACAAGCTCTGTCAGTTTTCCGCCTATCTGAAGCATTTGGGAAAATATTTTTGTGTTCATGGGTGTCAAAGGCCTGCAGAATATAAGAGAGTTTAAATTAATGTGGAGAACAGTGCTGTCCTCACAGGATGGAGAATTATAGCTAAAGGGTCTTCATACTGGGCTCCACACAGTGGAAGTATTCAACCTCTCTAAAAATATCCTGGAGGATAAATACTCAGAGGAGCCAGACACAGAAAATGTGACTTTGAAAATTTCCAGAATGGGGTTCCCAGATGGGAGTAACAGCATTAGCCTCCTGCTCCTGGTGCTAGACCTAGAGGTGATGAATGATGTCTGGAGAGAAGAATGTCTGGGCCACCAGCGCCCATGTGAAAGCACGTAGATGTCCAGGCAGGACAAAGGCATTCGAGTATCGTATAGACGTGTTACAAAAAACCAGGAGCAATGTCTTGCACATAGTCACATTGACGCTGGTGTGCCTGCTCTAGGTCCTAATGTGTCTGGCAATTAAAATGTCTACTACGAGTCGTGCTGGATATATCGCAACTCAACCGTGGTGAGGGTGCCCCTTGTAGACAGACCCCGCACCTGGGTTGCAACAGTGAATTTGCACGTTTCTCCGAGGTGTTTTTTGAAGCAGCTGTGTCCACACCGCTGAGTGCTGCGTGCTGCGGTGCTTTGTTCGAATGCCTGCTGCTAGGGAGAGTAAAATACAGGAGGTGTTCCTGCGGTGTGATAGTGCTGCCGTAGAAATCCTCGGAGTAGAGACAACGCCAGCTCTTGTTGTGAAGCTCATCTGCCCTTTTGTTTCTAATCAAAATGGCAAGTTGAATTGCTTTAAAATACCTTGGACAGGAGGCTGCTGCAGCAGTAGCTGTTTGTATCCATAGCGTTTAGACAGGCAAGCCTGGGTTTCATTTGGCAACTGTTAGAAAGTGTCAGTGCTCGTAGTCTGTAAAAAAACAAAAGCAAAGCACGTGGACAGCTTCAGTGGTACAGGGTAGAGAGGGATAAGGTCCCTTCCAATGGCTCCTCAACCCCTTGCTACCTTCTTACCCCTTCAGTAAAGAACTGGGAAAAACGTCCTGCTTGTGCGATAGCTTTAGACTTACTTCTAATCTAGTGGCAATCTTTAAATATAAAAAAGAAAGGAGTTTTCTTTTGAATTCTAGGAGGAGGGAATTTGCTGTAAAACCTCTCTCCTTGAGAGGTTTTATTGGTGGAAATTTAGAAGAGCTGTAGTGTCCAGCAATGTGGGGCCGATTGTTCCCTCTCAGTGCAGGAGATAATTCTTCCCATATATTTCAAACTACAAGAGAAATTTGTGGTCTGATTACTGCCTTTAATAGCTTTTACTAATGGCTATTGATGATTATGGCTGATTGTGAACATTCTGGAAAGCTGTAGCTGGTTGTAGACTGTTCTCTGTTCTTAGTGAAAACCACAATGATTTCTACAAATAAAGGCCACAGTGTTTATTCCTTTCAAACATACAACTTGGGTGAGTGTTCAGGGCAAGATATCGAGTAAGTAACTGCAAATTAGCAATTGGTTAAGGTTTCCAGAGGTATTCCCTTGAACTTGCTTCTCTGTAATCCTAAACTGCCTAAATCTGGGGTGTTCTTTCTTCTGCCTTCTTCAGGATTTGCGCTTTATTTTGTTCTTCAAGGACTCTTGTAGAACACATCACTAGAGTTTGGATCTGCACAGCTCACAGCTGTGCAAACCAAGGCAAGAGATGGGTTTAGTACCCTTCCTAAAAATGCCCAAAAGATGCTGGCGCTAGGAGAGGGCGCTGGTCCCGCAGACGGGGCTGTGCAAGTTCTGCTGCGGCTGCCCTGGGACTAGTGCACGTGGCCAGCGGGTCTGCCTGGAGCTTGCTGACGTGGGGTTAAGCTTTCTAATACTTCAACAACTTTTTAAAAAAACTAATGTACTTGGGTTTTTGGGTGTGCAAAACACTATCCAGCGTGGGTTCCTGCAGAGGAGACTAGCTCAGGCTAGTTTCTGAAGGCATGCCTGTTTTCTGCTCTAATCTCTAGTAACAACATTCTGTGTTCTTAAAATCCCCCCTGTGCATAGGCTGGCTCTGCGCCTTACCCTCAGTGCTGAGGAGCAGGGCTCTGCCCTACATAGTGGCTCATCCGCGTTTGCCACCCAAGGCGAGAAGGCCAGCTTGTGAAAGGAGATCCAGTGGCTTTATTCCTGCCGTAATCTTCTTCCCTGTGTTCCTCCCTCAGTAATACAGAATTCTTGCTTTCACTGCAGATGAGCTGGTTTTCACGAGGGGTTGGGGTGAGGGGAGGGTGTGTGAAAGGTGTTGAAATTCAGTTTTTCGTATTAATTTCTAATATAAAGATGCAGTTTGAAATCAGGCTAATATCCCCGATAGCCAAACGCAGTCAGTGCTCAGTTACGTGTCATTTGAACTGCTGCTCTGCTGATATGTTTCCTAGTTCTTAATAAAGACACAAACCTGTGGTTTTAATCCTCCGTATTTTAATTTCTTACGTAGGTTGACAATTTAATCTCTCGAGGTAGAAGTTAAAGTAGTTGATGCTGCTTTCAAAAGGCTTCTTTCAGTCACGTCTGTCTGGGAAGCTGTCACAGGGTCCTCATATTGATCGCAGAGGAGGGGGCAAAAAGTATAATTACACCCAGGTGCATTTGGTTACACCGCTTTTTTTTTTTTCCAGAACAGATCTTGATTCAAGAGTGAATTTAGCTGTAAATGTTATTAGTACACACTGAAGCTTAACTAAAATGGTCTGTGGAAATGAGGCACAACTGGCGTTTGTGGGAAGCAGTGGTATTCAGCTTTTGAAAGCGAGACAAACCATTGTTGTATTTTCAATAATTTGGCTTCAGATAGCGCTTTAGAGGATTTAGTTTTTATTTCTCATCGTTATATTTAACATTTGGGATATTTATTTTCTCTGTGTAGATGTTTGTTTTAGCTAGTGTGTTTCTAAAATCTAGTTGATGTTTCCTTAAGCTCCTTTTTTGTTGTTAATTACCAGCCATAAGAAAACAGGCAACATCAAAGCCTTCTGTTCACCGCCCACTTAAAACTGTGAATGTGCAGAAGTACAAAAGCCTTATGCTAATTTCATATTCTTCTTCAAAGCACGAAAGCTCAATTATTTTCTTTCAGAGGTGTTTTTAAAACAAAGGCATTTTCTCTTCTGACCTTCTAATGATTTTTTGCATTGAATGTACAGCTGGGGAGTAGCTCGGCACATGGCAAATCAAATCCTAAAAGGGAAGGATCTTTTATTGTTATAGCTGCAAAACAGCGAAAATGTGGGTACACATACCACAAAATAGTGCTGCTGTAGCTACTGCTACTGGCTTTGCATTAAGCTAAAGTAGTGGCAGAGGCTGTGTCGCCTTACATGCTTAGGGAGGCTACCTTTTTTTCTGGTTTTTTTTGGTGAGAAAATTAAATTGGGAGTCAGTGAACAGCAGGAAGGAAGGAAGTAGGACACAACCCTGTGCCCACAACATCTACATTGACTTCTTGGAAACTTTTCAGCCCTCATTTATTCTGTTCAGGTGAACGGTTGCTGTATTTTGCACAGTGTGGTGTTCCTCCGACCCTGCACAGCCACGCTTGCACCAGGAGAACATTTGACCTTATGTCAGGAGAACAGGGTTAGGATGGGTGACAGTATGTAGTCACAGTAGTTAACACGCCCGCCTCTCCGCGGTCCTCCCGATACACGAGAGAACAGTTATTCAGGTCCAGTAAAAACTGCAGCTGCACGTGTGCTACTGATAACGCTTCCTTTCTGTTGGGAAGGAAGGAAAAACTCCCTGCATAGAGTTTTATGGGGAAAAGTTGATGGGGTTTGGCACAACTGACTGTGCTTGATCAAGAGACGTTTGAGTAATACCCGAAACGTTTAGAGAAGAGGATTAAGGGACATTAGCAAGACCCTGCAGGACACCCGTACTCTGCTTCACTGCAAGGGTTTTGTTTTCTTGTTCTCCTCTCTTTTTTTCCTACATGGGGCTGGGAAGAAACCTGCCACTCTTGCCTGGCTGGCTTGGATCAGCACCTCTCTGGTGGAAGCCAAGTGAGTAGACAGGCTGCAGCAATCCTGACGCTGCTTCACTGAGCTGAACATTTTGGGGCTAAATTAACCCTGTTCTGTACAAAAAAAGTGAATACATTTTGATTCACAGAAAAGGAGCTGGGGAAGGAGGAAAACAGCCTCCCTGTAATTTCACCTGGGCCAAATCTCTTGGCAGGGTAACACGGCGAATGAAATACTGCCGCCCCAGATCATATTTTGCTGAAGCAATCGCGTTACATTCCTCAAGACGTGGGTAACACTTGCTGGACATTCCCCTGGTTTACAGGAATGGAGCTTTGGAGGAATCAGGTTTGAGGTGTGGGTAGAAAAGAAAGCAGAAATATAACCAAACTTGTACTTTTTACCTCCAATGTCATGACTGTGTTTGAAAACTAGACGGAAACTCCATAGCCCTCAGGCCTCCCCGTAATCTTTAGTCTGTGCCTTGCTCCCAACCCCACGTGAAGAACATACATCTCTGACAGTGCGGAGCAGCAGGGAGAGGGTTACAGTGATGCTGCTGAACTGCACGGGCTGGAGAGGTGGGACCGTGCCAACCTCATGGAGTTCAACAAGGCCAAGTGCAAGGTCCTGCACGTGGGTCGGGGCAATCCCAAGCACAAATACAGGCTGGGAGGAGAATGGATAGAGAGCAGCTCTGGGGAGAAGGACTTGGGGGTATTGGTGGATGAGAAGCTGAACATGAGCTGGCAGTGTGC
>VZTO01002763.1:271032-294944 GCA_013400615.1 Syrrhaptes paradoxus | reverse complement strand
GAGATCTTGGGAAGAAATGTTTTCCTGTGCGGGGGGTGAGGCAGTGGCCCAGGGTGCCCAGAGAAGCTGTGGATGCCCCATCCCTGGAGGGGTTCAAGGCCAGGCTGGATGAGGCTTTGGGCAACCTGGGCTAGTGGGAGGTGTCCCTGCCCATGGCAGGGGGTGGCACTGGATGGGCTTTAAGGTCCCTTCCAACCCGAACCCTTCTGGGATTCTGTGCTGTGAGCTATCCGTTTCTGTAGCTGTGCTCTCATTTTGGAGCTGGTGCCACCACTCACAAGATTTATGCTCATCTTCTCAGGCTTCCAAGGGCCATTTCAGTCCCTGTTCATCTCTAGTGCTGATGGTAAGTTGGATAAGGTCTGGCCCCAGTCTGCTTCCGCTCACAGAGGTATGGATTGATTTTGCCTGGTAAGGTCCATCTAGCTATGAAGAGGAAAGGGCAGGTGCTAGGCTTCTAGGAAGTCTAAGGTTCCTGGTCTTGTTTTTTAAAAAGATAAACCCCTCATGCTGTTTTTCCACTGTGTTCCACAGTATGAGAGAGACTCGAGCAGGATGCACAGGGATTTGAGAGGACAGATTCCTGCTCACATAGTGGCCCTAAAGTCAAAGGCTTCTGGCAGGCTAAGCTGCGCTGCAGTTGTAGTTCATGCAGGTTTTATGTGAATATTTCTGGGTTATTCTTTAATCTCCTTATGTAGTAAAAAATAAAATTCTGTGTTGACATTTGCTGGGAAAGAGAAAACAGAAAATTAGGAATACAGGCATAACCCTGATATTTGCAGTCAGGGAGAGCAGAATTCGGGACTTGATAGTGTAAGCACAGCTGATGAATCTGCATGTGAATTCAGTTCTGGTTTGTGGGGTTTTTTTCTTTTTTCCCAGTCTGCTTTATGTTACTTAATGATGATAAATGTCCCTTAAAGTCAGGGGCTTTTCCTTTTTGACGTTAGAAGGAAATTCTCTGCTGATAGTTTTGCTTTTCTGAGGAAGTTTTATCTTTCAGATGTGGCCATTGTAAATTCCAGCTGATACCTATGAATATTTATTTTTCTGCCCATACACATAATCGATCTGCTATGTGCAGTAAATATGCATGTACCTGTCAAGACATTAATTTGTTAAATTGTTTATGATGCATTCTGCAAGTTAAGTATCTTCCAAGCTTGGTGAAAATGTCTGTGGATGAAAGAGTTTGCAGCCACCCGTATAGCTTCCCCCACAGGGTTCCCAGTAACACTCAGCTCCTTTGTTTAATTGACTTAGAACTAATTCTGGTGAAAACAATTCTATAAAGGCCACTTGCTATAGAAGAAACAGTAATAAAACACTATTTATAGAATTTTTACATCAAGAATCGGAGTAGTTTAAAGTAGAATTATGGAAGAAGCTTGTTTTTCACAATGCTGTTCAGTCACCACTGAAAACTTGTTGTTTGTACTCCATGTGTAAAGTAACGAACTATGAAGTTCAGGTGTCCATAAATGGTATTAAGAGCCCGTTTAGTAATGGTCATTTTCCAGCACTCCTGCTGTTCCCCTCGGACTGCCGCTCCAGCCTAAAGCCTACAACCGTTATGGTCTCTGTGCAAGTAGAGACAAAAGGGATTTGACTGCATTGTCTCCACTTGCTGTGGAAGGACATCTTACTCATCTTCAGTCATGAGTACTTTTATAGCAGGTTCCAGGCTTTCATTATCTGAGGATGCTGTTAATTATACCACTTATTGAAAGGCAGGAAAGTAAGTGCTGAGTGTGGGCTTGTAAGAACCCTGGTGAAAAGCAATTGTGGTTTCTCTGCAGGTTTGGTTGAAGTTCCTGTTTTAGAAAGTGTGTATGCAGGCAACTGCAAAGCTATCACTCTGCTAATATCAGCCGGACACAAGGGATTCATGTTTTATAGATGGAAGCAGGATTGCTAAAGATTGATATATTTCATTGCAGATGTGACGAATATGTCACACAGCTGGATGAAATGCAGCGGCAGCTTGCAGCAGCTGAGGATGAGAAGAAGACTCTGAACTCCTTGCTTCGAATGGCTATCCAGCAGAAACTGGCACTGACCCAGCGCCTGGAACATTTGGAGCTAGACCACGAGCAGTCCAAAAGGGTGCGCACAAAATCTGCCTCCAAAGCCAAGAGCAGTAACCCTAGTGTAAGTCATATTCGGTCCTGCGGAGACAGGTCTGAAGGATCTGTCCTTAACAACCAGGTTTTTTGTAGTGAAAAATATAAAATCTATTGTGACTAGGACAGGTGTGTAGAAAAATCATATTATGCATCTTATGTTATGCTGTAACCGCCAGCGTAAATCCCCACTATCTGATGTCGCAGTGAGTTGACTTGTACTAGTATGTTGTTGAACCAGGTAATACACATTGTATTATGGTGGTCTTAACTGTAACTAATCCGTAAGCGTGGGGATGCTATTAACAAGTTAATAGTGGAAAGGAATTAGCCTTTTCCACAATTAACAGGTATGAGTTTTGCTGTTCATGGTAAGTGTTAAAAGCGTACACCTGATATAGTATATCTGGTGCTACTAACTGTAGTTTATATAGCACAAGTGTGATCCTTTCTCCAGGGTTGCAGCATACTTCAGTCAATGCTTTCACAGGCAGAAACAGACAGAAAACCTTCCTTGTTATTGTGGCTTAAGAAGTGGTGAAAAGCAAAGGTTAAAATTAGAGGCGTGTCTTGAAAATGCAGGGCATTTGGAAACTGGAATCAAACTTAATTTGCCTCTTGTGGCAGATGGTAAGAACTTGCTGTCGTATCACCACTGACCAAAGTCCTAAAGCTTTTATAGGCTATAAAAGCTAGAAAAAAACTTGGTAGGATACATTATTTACACTCTGCTTCCTTCTCTTCAGAGGGTTAACCAGAAGAAACTTGCACATATATATTAAGAATATGCAATATTTACCCCATCTGATATCCAACTTCAAATTTTAACAATCGGGATCCTACCTGGTGGGCAGTTCCACTTGCAGAAGTTGTGCTGTGGGAAAGTGTCGTGTCCTGAAAGGATCTTTGTGGTCTCATGTTGCTCCTTTCAAGCATAACACTTTGGAAAGAATCTGTTTGATGTATTACTGTAGCCACACGACATGTAGGTGTAGAATTGATGTGACTAGGGTCTAGTAGTGTCAGTCACAAAGTGGTTTTTCTCAGCTTTCAGTATTAATCTAAACAGGATAGTATTTCAGAGCTCTGATTGTTTGGTTTTTTTTGAATACACAAAAGATATTGTATTCCTTATGCAAGCACATGTTTCACAGGGCTCTACATTATAGGCACAGGAAATTAACCAGAGCATCCTGCTAATAATTATTGATGAGGTAGCGTAGTATACATATTGATCTTTAAAAGCAAATAAACCCTTGTCTGCTGTTGAAATTTTAAGGGGCCTTTTTAGCCACTTAACTACAATATGTTTGATAACATAAAAGTGTACTTCATGGTTGGTGCCTACATAAGAGAAAAAGATTGAAAATGTTGCTTCTAAAATCATTGAAAACCCGTGGGACACAACAAGGCACACTTTTTTCTTTAAACCAGAGTTTTCAAGTGCCTAGCCTCAGACTTTATTTTAATGTAAAGCCCTGTTCGTTTTGTACTCCTTCAAATAATTTTGTATGCCGCTAGTATTACTAAAAGCAATGCGAGCCTGCATGGTTGCCCGCTTCCTAGCGATGTTTTATAAAGCCGTTCTGCTGTTCCTGGTGTGGTGCTGCCTCGTCTCGCTGCCGTTTCCGATGGATGAGCAGCAGCTTGCTCCCCGTGCGTCGCCGCTCTGCCTATAAGTAGCCAGGAGATGTCCCAGTACTAAGGGAAGGTAATAAGGAGCACGGCGTGTTCTCCCAGTGAGGGAAACCACGTGGGATTCTGGCTTCCCAGATATTTATTCGAGGACTTCTAAATTCATATAACGAGACTTGAAAGTATTATAGAAACCTTGCTGCAAAGCTGGGGAACACCAGAATGGCACAGCACAATGCCAGAGTTGCATTTAGCCATATTGAAAAGAGGAAAAAAACAACCCAAGTGATTTAAGCCTAATATGTTGCTCGGACATCACTGCTTGAGAAGTTTAAACACACAGCAATTCTGGCTTTACAAACTAGGCCCTGTGCGTCTGTTATTACTTTTTTTTAGAAATACTGAACTCTCCTGAATTTGAGCTTTAATATTGCTAAATAGCAGGTTTGATATTTTAGAAGCAAGACATTTTTTAACAATTTTCAAGCCTGCTTTTCTCTTCTTTGCTGCACAATCTTCCAAAAGGCCTTTATTCTTCTCATTCCTGCATTAAGTATAATTTTAAAATACTTTATAAAAGCAGGCATTTGAGTGCTAACTTTCTCTGCTCCAACAGAAACAAGTTACAATTGTTGCTTCCACTATGGTAGGGAGCTTTAATACAGTTTTCACTGCTTCTGTGTCTCTAATGGCAGTATTTTTGCAAAATACTAATGGTAAAAAGGTAAATTGGAGAAACTAATTGAATGCATTGTTGGGTTTTTTTTCACATGAGCTGGAACTTTCTGTAAAGGCTTCAGTGTTAGCAGACAGTGACTCTTACCGTCAGTCTCGGCTCATGCTTTCGGTTCCCAGTATGAACAATTTTGCTATTAGCCCAATAGTCTTAGTAGTCATATCCATCTTCATTCATTTCTGAGAATCTTTCTTGCGTGCTATTTGAGCTTGTCAAGGTTGTGGTTTAACTTCTTGTGGCACCTGTGACAAAAAGAAATGAGGAATGGTGGTAAGGTGACTTGCTCCTGCTCACAGAGAATATTGCAGACTGAATCTTGTCATTCTCAATGAACAATTTCTTGAAACGTATGTTTGCTGTGAGTCTTTTGTATCACTGTCAATGGGTTGGGATAAAGCATGGAGAATTTCTTAAGCCATCACCTACCTCTGCAAGCAGGCTTTTCTTCTGAATGATATCCTCTGCATTGGCCTGCATGATCCACTGACCTGCATGTTTCCGGAGAACCTAAAGCTTCACTGAAAATGTTTCTTGCACTTCATTGCTGTTAAATTCTCCTTGAACAGCAAAGCTTTATTCAGTACTTGTAAGAAACCTTCTTTCTGCAAAGCTATTGCTTCCAGGCTCAGCCCAGAAAGCGTCGTTCCGTCAGCTTGGACAGCACCGGGGAGCTGAAACGGCTGCTTCTGCCCCAGTGAGCTAACGACACCTCAACCAACTAACCTGCTTTTGCAGCACATTGTTTTCAGTTCTTTAATTGAGAAATAAGCACTGATTTTTTTTTTTTCCTAATGCTATTTTATTTTTCCGTTTTCCAGCTGTAGAGTAGTCCCTGGAGATGGCCTTTCCAACAGTGCAACAGCATTTCTTAGCCTCTCACTGTGGTTCAAAGTGGTAGCCCATTGCACAAAGAAAGGAAACCACTGACCTGAATCCTAACTTTTGAAAACACCTTTTCCTATATACTACCTGAAACTTTCCTTTCATGTCTGAAGGTGTAAAACAAACGAGCTTTATCTGTGAGTGCTGCTGCAGTAAGAAAACTTACAAGTGCTGAAGAAACCTACTTCAAATATAACCATCACCGTATCAATTTATGATCTACTAGAAATGTTCGATGGGGGAATTTCTTATTTCATTGCAGACGCTCATTTTTTATCTGATTGTTAAACCTGTGCACTTTTGATATTTTTCTTTAGCTTCTTTAATTCCTTATGTAGGAGAGTTTATATCAATGCAGTGGTTTGTGCTCGTAGCATCTTTCCAATTTGGGCTTGTGATTTTTTTTTTTTGAATTCTACATCAGCATGTGGCAGAGATTTTGGGGGGGCTCTAGATTGTGATTAGAAAAGAGTTTCAACAAAACCAGGAGCTCTGCTAAACTGTGTGCTGTGCTTCAGCAGCTTTTTTATTATAAAATGTTAAGCTTTATATGTTTAAATTACTGATTATTTTTTTTTTAACTGCCATGTTCATTAAGAAATCCAGGGTATTCAAATTCTGGGGTTTTTTTCATATTGTATTATTATTCTTAGGAATAGTTCAATGTAACAAGAAGAAAACTTGACTTTGCTCTGGTTAAAACAGTAATGGGCACTTGAAAAATATAAAATAAGTAGTATTACCTATAAATTCCAGAATTCCTGGGTTTTAGGAAGTTGAAGTATTATTGATTAACAGAATTTTATACAACTATACCTGTTAAATTCCAAATTGGAATTGTTTTGTTACTTTTTCATTTTATTGTGCCAAATTATGGTACATGTAGACAGAAAAATCCTAAAGTTGTCAATGATAGGGTGTTATGTATCAGCGCCTTTCTGTCATTAATTATTGCCAGTAGTGCCTTTAATCATTTTAAGGGAGACTCCTAGAATAGCTCAGTCTAAGTCCTGTAACTTAGAAGAAATGGAATGGCTGGTTTGGAATTTATTAAAGTCGTGGAGCAATAAGTGCAAAGTGAACTCCCCTTTCGCACATTTTTAATGGGTAGTCTTACTATAGAGATTATATATTCAAGGAATTGTAAAAAATTCTGTTAGTCAATGATATTTCATCATGCAAATCCTTGCAAATTCAGGGGTATAGAGAAAAAAGAAAAACAAAACACAAGAAACCTGAATACACTTTGGGAACGAAATGGACTCATGTTGAACAAAGGAGGAAGATGTATTAACGCATTCGTGGCAACAGGACAGAGAATATATCAGGAATATTGATGTTATGTTAGCTTTGTATGGTGGTGGATGCAGTTACCCATAGGATTGTTTGCAAATGTGAACAACGAAACATTGATATCTTCTCTTGCATGTTGTATCTAATCATTGTAATTTCAGGAAACAGAAATGGAGAAGTGCATCAACAAGCGGTCCCCATCTCTCTACTGCTTGTCGAGGCTCACGCGAATTATTAAATTGGTACTTGGTGGGGGGGAGCCTTCCCACTCCTCAAAAGAAGTACAAATTGAAATAACATTGACAGCGGGGAAAAAGATTTCTGTTTGCTGGAAAAAAATCATTATTATTCCTAGATGTGGGGACTTATATTTCCATCTTCTGTTACAGTATTGATTCATAAGAAATATTGTTGCATTTAAAATGACTACATTTCTATGTGGGTATTTATTTGAAATGATGTCGAAGTACTGTATTATGTTTTATGTGCATTACCTTTTAGTGGTGGATTGGTCTCCATTTAACGTCTCATGCATGTATTCTTGCCAAGTAACCTTTACACAGATCTGGGGGGGAAAAAAAATGTTAAAGAGAAAATGTGGAAGCTTCTTAAAAATATAACTGTGTATTAATTGGATAACCTTAGGAGGCATAGAGAGCAAAACATTACTTCCAAATTAATCCAAAAAGGTTTAATGTAGGAAAGCAATCTGCCTGCGTAAAGGTAGTCACATTGGCAGTATCAATAAAAGAGAAAAGGAATCACGTTTTCTGCTTGTTGTTTTTACGTTTTAAGACGGTGCCTTTTTAATTATATTTAATGATTCTGTGATTCTATGTGAGTTGGGTGGTGCTGGGTTGACGGTTGGACTTGATGATCCTTGAGGTCTTTTCCAACCTTAACGATTCCGTGATTCTATTTTCAGTGTGGCGATAAATATTAATTTTTATCTGAGAGAAACTGAAAACTTCAAGCTAAGTTTGCTGCAGAACTGGAAGATAACTTATTTGTGCTGATATTTGGGGAGCACCATCTCTGTGCTGTGCCATGAGATTTTCCTGGGTTCCTCTGGGCCAGTGTCAGACTGGTTTAACGTCTCGCCGAACAGCCGTGCGAACACTGGCACCAGGACGGGACAGGGGAGGGGAGGACCAACGCTTTCGGTGGCAGTGGTGACAAGTCTTCCTGAAATGACATCTTCATTTCTCATATCCTCTCAAAAATGTGTGAAGATGATGTGAATCCAGTAGAATTAACAAACAAACCAACCAAACCCCTGAGGGAGTGTGCTCAAAGGCTGCGGGAGAGGCTGAGGTTGGCCCCATCAGTGCGAGGATGTTGCTGGATAGATGAATTGATCTTGTCCCCTAGAAATATTAAATACAGTTTTATGCTATAGTTTAACAACTCTTCTGTCCCCAGGCAGGATTCTGCTTTTTGTCGATGCACGTGGTAGCAGTCAGCTGCATTACACCAGCTAACCAACAGAATCTGTGTACGGACTGCGGAGCAATGCGACAGCTCTTACTCAGGCACTGAAAATACTTCTTCAGTTGTGTGCAATAAAGTAACAGAACATGGGTGCTAGGACACCCGCTCTGATTGTATGGTTTTGTGTTTGCTGGAGTGGGAGCTTAATCTGGAGGGTGACCTGAGAGAGAAACCTTTTATAAATACATGTGCATGCAAAGGACAGGGAGCGAGAGCAGACCTGCTGAACAGTGAAACAGCGCGATGCAAAAATGCTTCAGTAAGAAAATAAGAAAACAAGAGAAGGAGAATATTTAGCTTAAAAGCTTGTCTAGCAAATGGCTGTTCATAAAAACATCCATTTCGTTGACTCTCTTCTGTGTAGAAGCAGCACAGCGCCCGGAGGGCAGGTCGCCTGTGCTGAGCTGGGAGGTGGGTCCCCCGGCGCGTTCCGAACTGCGGATGTTGCTGTATTTAGTCTCCGGGAAAGGAATCTGCCAGCTAGTGTAACACCCCTGCTCGCCACGGGTTCAGTAATCCAGTACCGATCATTTGTTTCTTCCAAGTAAGGCTTGAGAACAAGCTACTAACCTCCCAGAGGAGGAACAGTGCAGATTTCCAGACGTCCTTAGATGGCCAAAGATACAGAGAAGCAGACCTGAAAGTCCCCATGTACCTAGATTTGTGGGATGAAGGTGAAGAAAATTACGACATAGGTGTTTTTTGGAGATCCCACTGGGTAAGATGGTAAGCTTCAGCCACACAATATTTACAGAAGTTACGGTTTCAAAAATAAATTTACTCTCTTGTGTTTTTTAAAGGCTGATGGTGTACACTGACCTACAGGACCAGGACCTGTATTTTTCCACCCAAGGACTTTGCAAAAACAATGAAAGACTATAGATCACCTCTGTGGGCTCAAACCCAAGTGAAGCGGCTAGTTAATATGATTAGTTTGAGTACATGATTGTTCTGAGTATCGAATGGGTATATACGAGAGCTTCAAGCACACGTGTTAGTGGTTGCTGGGAAAAACACTCAGATGCAAACTACTCAAAAGATTACTTCATCCTGTTCCTTTCTTTTCTTCCAAGAGTGGTGCCATCCTTTCCTGGTAAAGGAGAGGGGCTGCTGCTTCCCCGTGCAAAGGCAAATTTCCACAAGCAGGAGCTATCACAGCTGCAGAGGGAACTTTTTTTTTTTCCCTGAGCATGGTATCTCCCAAGGTAATCTGAGACCAGATCGTGTACGTTGAATCTGCACCAGCCAGCCTTACCCGATCCAACCCTGGGACCTGGGGACGTGCTGCTCTGAGTTATCAAATCTGATCACTTGGTTGCCCAGTGGTTGTACCATGTCTTAGATCCAGTAGCTGTGTTTAAAAAACAAAACAAAACAAAACAAAACCCCAAAAAACCAAAAACCAAAAAACAAACAAAATGGCCAACAAAAAAAACCGACCAAACAAAAACCAAAAACCAAACAGAAAATGGCCAACAAACAAGCTGGATCTGGTTCTACACGTTAAAGGAGAGTATTTCTGAAGCAAAGATCATAGGCCAAGTGGGAGCAATGTAATGAAAGCTGATTTTTGTGATTATGTTGGAGAAAACCTGGGAGAAAGTTTAAAATTTACTCGAAACCTAATCTACGCTGATGTTGAACTAGGACAATATATGTAACGTACTACTTGCCGGTTAAGGCGTCGTACATAAGCAAACCTTGAGTTAGCTGCACACAGATGACCTGGAGCCAGGCTGAGGTGAGTTATAAGTGTGCGCATCCAGATGTCCACCGGCTTAGCAAGTAAGAGTCAACACTGGTCAACTGAGCTGAAAATGACTTTCTGGGCAGAACCCATGAAACTGGGGCTTTTTACTGGATCAAATGTTGGGTTAGAAGGACACTCCGCAAAGGCCAGAAATGTACCTGCTCAATTCACTTGATGTTGCAAGAATTTTGAACTTTTCTTTTTTAAAAAATATCTCTGATTTTAGTTTTAAAAATGTCAGGAGGTGGACATTTGAGCTGTGAATGTCTGCTAAAAACTGTAACCTGCTTAACAGGCAGGAGGAGTAATTTGAAAACTGATAATTTATTATCTAGTTTTAAAAAGATCATGCATACTAGAAGAGCAGAATTTTTAAAAAATAAATGCTTGCTAGGGCTTGCATGGTCCATTATTGTCAGTAACAGTATTTTTTATCTTTTTTGAAACTGATTCTTTCTGCTTCTCAAACAGTAACGTATTTGAGGAATTACAAACCTGTGTATTTAGGGAGAGAAGGAAAAACAACTGTTCATTTGAGTATATGCTGCCTGATGTTAAAAAGATGGTTTCAGGAAAATAAAGGAGAAACTTTGCTCCCTGTTTTTCACACAGAAATTTCAGGTTAAAAGAGTCTCCCGGTATTCAGGTGCGTGCTAACTCAAAGCTAAAGAAAAGACTAAATTTGACAATTTCAGAATTATAAACATTTCCCCCTTAATTTCTGGTGATGAGACTGTTCCTAACTAGGACGGTTTGTATCCTCATTCCAGATCAGATTGAATAAACATTCAGGCAGCTTCTACTAATCCCAAATATTATTTGGCTTATTTTCCTGTATGGCTTCTACCCTGGAATTCAAACCAATGCAGCTCAAGGCTTTCTCAAGGGATAAAGAGTAAAGTATTTGATCCGGCCATAGAGCACTCGCTTCCCGTTATCGCCAAATGAACAAGGAGCCCTTATTAAGCCAATTATCACAGTCCTAGAGACCGAGCATGAGTCTCTCTCCATTTAGATGAAGACCGATGTCTGTCAGGGAGAAGACTGTTGAGCCGATGCTATTGACAGCCTTGGGGGGGGGGGTTAAAAGCGGGATCTTACCTGGAGCTGAAGAATGGCCTGAACTTGTGCCGTACGAGGATGGGGAAAGCATTAATTCTGCTTAGCTGGTAGTCATGTGGTTATTTAGTAACAACCCTCGAAAATAGGATTTGGTTTGTGAAACAAGTTCCTTGTGGTTTTGCCTTTCTCCATAGGAGCAGAATTCCTGGCTATTGGCTATCACCAGGATACACGTGCTTTGCGTGCTGGGGGTGGAAGGGTTTTTTTGCTGAGTGCAAATACTTGAGTCGAACAGGAGACAGCGTGAGTGTGGGCAGAACAGCCGGCACCCGGGAACCTGCTGGTAGTGAGTCACCTGCGTGGTGCTGGCGGCGGGGACCGCTCTTAGCTCAGCGCCGGCCGTACTCACCCCTACAGCCTGATGCACCGGGGCCCTGCTGTGCTTCACATCTGTGGGCAAAAAGCTGCTGTTTATTCATTACTCCCAGTGCTTTAATCTGAGTAACGAACGGGGTAACGGGGCAGATTCCGACTGTCTGTGAAGATGCTGTCGTGTCGGAGGCGGAAGCAGCTGCCCAGCTGAGCTGGAGGTGATGTAGCACATCTGGGCACGCTCGAAGAGCTGGGTCAAAAGAAAGCTGACCACTCTGTGCCACCGCTGTGAGGTGTCAGACTCGGCTCTCGTCTTCCCTCCCTTCTCCCTGCCAAGGTCGTCTTTGGCCTTCAGGTCTGCGCAGGACCGTGGGCACTGCTCTGCTCTTGCAGGTTCTCGTCCTGCTGTTGGGTTTGTGCGAGCTGCTGAGCAGCCATCAGCTTTGGTCTTTGCTGACGGTACTTTAGGAACCAGCTGGGACAAGATGAGTCCAGTTTTCAGGCGCAGTGTACTTTGGTTTTTAGTTGCAGAAGCAGAGGAATCCGACTGGGGGGGGGCTGCTGGCTGCTTCGCAGGGCACTTCACCGGGGCTGGCTCCTCCTGTTACGCTGCTGGCAACTCATCAGAGATGCTGGCTCCTTCTGGGTGTCTCTGAATTGCACCTTTCTACAGGCTGCCAATGAAAACTACATGCCTGACTTTGCATCACTGATAGTGGTGTTTAGGGTTTGTGGTTTTCTTAAGTTACCGCTTTCAAGTACAATACCAGAATGGTAGGGGAAGAGGAAAACTTTGCATTTTGACTTTTACCTTTTTTCCTTTGTGCTATATGGATGAAATCCTGGGCATTTTATTTCTTAAAATAACATGGCAATATATATATATATTTATATATAAATGTCTCCTGACTGAATTGTTTACCTTCTACAAAAACATTTGCTGAAAGCTTGTTCAGCTTTTAATTGGAAGAGGGAGGGCATGGAATAGCTGAGAGCACTTCTCCTAAGAACTGGTATGCAGAGGGTAAAGTATCTTTCACGGACTCAGTAAAATATGCAGTTAGGCCCTCAGCAATGTTCACACCCCCCTAAGTTACCAACAGTCCACAGCAGAACTGGAATTACAGCCCCGAGAAGGGCTGAGAGCTGAAGACGATGTTCGCGCTCTGCCTTTCTAATCTAGTGGCAGAAGCTGGTTGGCCGTGGGAAGCAGGGTAAGGATACGTGCCTTGGTCTCCTCCCCTTTGTTTCTTGCTACCCTTAGAGTGGTTGTTATCATCGGCTTCCCTGATTCATTTTCTGACTTGGGTTAGACTCTTCATTCTCATCTGGAAAGCTCTTTCCAGACAGACTTGTCACTTTTGCTCCTTCATCATATCTACAGAGCTCAGGGCTGTTTTGAGAAACCTGACAGAGCATCTGCTAGCGAGGGGGTAACAAATACATCTTCTTCCATCTCTGTGTCATTGCTGCTTCTCCCATTCCTCTGAAGGCCAGTTTTCACCAGTGTCCTGTTTCAGAAGGGAGGCAGAAAAAACTGTCAAAACTGTCCATAGAGGCAGAAAAAACTGTCAAAAGCAGCCCCAGGTCCAATCCCAAACACCTATTTGTAGAAAAACGGTTGTGTGTGTCTGGGGGGGTGAGGAGAAGGGGGAGTGGCAGGAGGAGGAATGAGAAAGTGGGGGGAAAGAGTATAAGGATGAGGCAGATTTAAAAAACCAAACAAACCACAATGAAAAAAGAGAGGGAGGTATGCAAGAATAGGAAGGAGGCAGCGAGGAAAAAATGGCAGCAACGGATTAGGATGGACTGTTGAGCAACGTGGAGCAGCTGGATCTGCCGTGGGCAGGGACTGTTTGGCATAAAGCCTGGGAACAACTCAATTCCAAAAAAGCAACTGGCAGCTTAGTGTAGCCTGGTAGTACGGACTGCACAGCGTGCATTTCTCCATCTTAAAGGGATCAGCTAGCACGTTTATTAGCCATCGGGGGCTAGAAAGAGGCCCATGAGGCTACAGAAAGAAGGAGCAGTGCAAGGGAACGAGGAGAACGTGTGTGGGAGAGGATACGCTCCCTGACGTATTTGAATGCTTTTGTGTGAGCTTTCAGAATGTCTCACGCGAGTCTCCTGGGCTGCAGCAATCCTCTTTCTTTCAGCTTCAGTTCATAGAATTATTTCCTATCCAAGTATATCAAGATATTTCCTCTAATTAACATCTGAGTCAATCTCAATACAGCTGTACTTACCTGAGTGTCAGTATCGGGTGGAAGCAGACACATTTGGCTAGCCTCAGGTTAGGCTGCTTTTAAACACGTTTTTAAGGCTATTAGTTTCCGTTGTTTTGTTACAAGAAGGGAGTTTGCTGCCCTTGCTGCCTGGGGAAAGCTGTCAGTGTCCATGTGGGAACCAGCTTCCAAAGCCAAACCAGCCCGAATGCTGGGATACCTTATCCTAGTGATGGACACGCTCCTGGGAGGGCTGGGAGGTGTGTGACCCTCAGAACGCTCCGGAAATGGTGCGGAAAGGCACGGAGGGGGTAGAGAGAAACAGAAGGGCAACCAGGCGGAAAGGCAAGAGAGCCAGGCAGGACAGGGCCACAGGGAGGGAGCCACAAGGTTGGTATGGGTGACGTGGGAGTTGGTCTCTTGAGTGTTTTGGAACTTAATATTCAGAGCTGGGGTATCACTGTGACAACCACATCGTGCCCAGCTCTACCTTACTCATTTAGAGCCTGCATCTCTGCAGCATCCTGAGTCCCTCCTGTAGCCAGCGTTTGGTGCACCCAGCTCAAATGTGAGCGTGCAGATGCCGTGGTAACTCTGCTGTCGTGGTCCACACACAACCAAAAGGCTGTGGGGTTTGTGCAATTACAGACTCCTAGGGCTCCTGACACAAAATACAGCTGTTCTCATGTGGAGTTGTTAGTACTGGACAATCTAGAACTGGTTTAAGCAGCGTGAAGAAAATTTTCCAAGTGGGCTTCAAGAGACTGAAGGGGAGGCAAGAATGGACGTCTTTGCTTGGCAGGACACCTGCCCGCTGGAGACTCGGCAGGGATGCTTATTCTTTGGCCTTGCTGGCTGTTATTGTTGGTGCCCAGCAAATCAAGGCATAAATCTGGACAGGTGAGTTAAAATTTGTACTAACAGATCAGTTTATGCAGCACGGCTGGGGATCTGACCAACCTGAAGGTGCCTATTAAATTGTATTCTGTACAAGTCTGGCCACCACTGAAGATCTGAGCTGTTTTTTTTCTTATACGTGGCATTTGTGCTGAAAGCACCAAATTTCCAGTGCAGCCCCCTTGTGCTCCGTTAATTACAGAACTGCTGAATGTCTGGAACAGCTCTCTCTGTAATCCCAGCTCTGTGAAATAGGATTGTGGTCAAAGAGAAGGGAGGAGAATCCAGAAAGGAAGATAAATCTTGTTCCCATCTTTCCAAGAACTCTTTTCCAGATATCAGATACAGAAAAAAAACAACAACAACAACAAAATAGAGAAGCCCAAACACCAAGCAGCTGGTTTTGAGGTCTTGCCTATAGAACATTAAAATATTTTAAAAGGCAAAACCCGTGAAGAAGTTCAGTGAAGCTCTCTGGGAAAAGACCAGATGCGTTGGTATCAGCAGTCTTGTAAAGGGTTGTTTCATCCTTGTTAACCCTTTAATTCCAGGGTATGTTCCTGCAATGAGCCCTTTAAAGGCTTGGCAGCCAGTTCGCAGCTCTGTGTGACATACTTCCATTCGTGACTAAATGGTAAAAAAATGTAAAACGGATGCGGTCGTTATGCTTGAACATTCAACATCATTGCTTGGAACTCCTGGTTTGTTTTGGAGCAGTTCTGCCAGACCAACGCGAGGTGGCAGCGCGATGCAGAGCGCACCGCCTCCCGGGCTGGCTGCAGGGAAACGGAGCTGAGAGCAAAGCGAAAACTCTCGTGTTTCTTCCACCCTAAAAGATTGGACTTTTGGCTCAAGAACTCTTCTTCCTCCCCACCCCCCCGCTTCTTCCTCTCTCTAGCTCTGCCAGTGTTCCCCATGGCTTTTCACAGCTCATCTTGAATGGATTTCGTGCTCTTCTAGCACGTTGCTAACTTGGCAGGTCTGGAGCGGAGAGCGTTTGAACCGTTACCATTGCTGCGGCGGATTGCCCTCAGAATCACGTGAGAGACAATAAATGGAACCACAAGTGCAAAGAAATTTTTCTACTTTTTTATTTATTTTTTTTTACTCCCTCTGGTAACTCGGCTCGGTTCTCGAGCATATGCCGTTTGTCAGCATGCCAAATAATCAACTATTCTGGGCTCGTGTTGGACCTGCCACGGCCAGGAACCTGCCCTGCCTGCTGACTTTAATGAATGGTAGGAACGGGTTGTGGGTCAGCACAAGCTATCTTTCCAGCTGCACGTGAGGTCAAGAGGCTTGGCAGAGTGGTTGTCAACCAGCAAGAGCTCAGCCTGCATCTTCCACTTTGCCCATCCTTAACCCAGAGTTTGGAGCAGTTTCAAAACAGTGTGGCCAAGATCTCCTCGTGGGTGAGTACAGCAGGCTCTGGCCGGTTCCGGGGGGGTGGTTGCAGTATTCCTACATATTTTCAGCTCACCACTTTCCAGCATTACTAGTTTGCGCAGGGTCTTTGTGAAAGGTAAGAAGCCTGGGAAGCACCAGAGGATCTTGAAGCAGACATCATGTCCCATTGTACAAAGAGGAACAAAGCGAAAACTATGGAAGTAAATCATAAATCTCATTACCTAATGGATAGCATGGCCACACGTGCATTGCAAATAGAAGAAACTTAAATCTAGAAATTTTATAGAAGCTGTCATGCTTTGTCTCTCTCCCCTGGCACACCATCACTGTTTCAGATCTCACACTATTTTTAGGAGCTGGAGAACAAGGAACCTGCTCTTCTTTTGCAACTGATCAGGAAAAGATTTAGTGCTGATGGGAGAAGTACATTGGGCTTCCTGCCACCCCTGAGATACTCCCTGTTAAGGAGCAATGGTGAATTCCTGCATCTCTGGTCTCCTCGTGGGTTGTTTCTTGCTGTTTCCATTCTAGCTTGCTTCACCATACGTTTTTGTAAAGGTGTACCTGTCAGCTCAGGCTCAGCTCAGGGCTTTGCCTTGCCCTGAATCATCCAGAGATAGAACAGCTTTGCTTCTGGAATGTTATGCGCTTTGGTGCTTTGGTTTGGTTTGTGTGCCTTACCCATTATGCCTTCAACAGCAATTCCCTTGCTTATGGAGCTTTTTTTCCCCTTTTTCAATGACAGCAGGAAAATCCGGTGTCTAGTCACAACATGATCAACTAGTCTGAAACGTTATGAAGAAAGATGTGTCCAGCTGATTGCCATCTTCTGCACTTGACCCGAACTCATGGTGTACCTTTTGGTTACTCTCGCTCTTCACAAAAGAGAAATGACGCCACAGATGCTTTTACCATCTGGTAAAAAACAACCCCTAGTGTCCGACAGCCTGTCTCTGTGATAAGACTGAAAACCTAAACTTCAGCGGGGAGCATTAAGGTATGAAGGCAAGAAAAAGAAGATGGAACTTTGCTACTGAATCATGGTAAGCTGTGGATGTCCATTGAGATGTGGGCAAAAAATGGCCTAAGGCTGTTTCAAGGGAATTTTATAAATACACAGAAAGGACCTAAATGCACTAAGGCCACCACCTTTTCCTTTTTTAATGGTCTCCACAGAGGTGGAGCCTTCCTCTCCTTTGCAGAAAGGACATACACACAGACACGTTTTATTCCTTTCTGGACACTGGTGGAAAAAGTCCAAGATAGGTTAGTTATTAATAATAATGGGAAAAAAAAACTAAGTTGAGCACATTGAGGTCTAGGTGATCAACTTCTAAGCGCCGAAGTGAAAAGCCTGGTTCCCTCAGTGTATGGAGTTGTGCTGCCTAGTGCTAATGTAGAAACTGCACTAATTAATGCCGGTGGCAGACCTGCTAACATTGGTGTTGTTTCTCAGCAGGAGATGGACCTGCCACATCAAAAGTAGTAAATAATTTATTATTTCATCAACAAATAGAGGCTAATAGCACTCCAGCGAAGACTTGATTTCGCTGAGATTTAAAGAAACTCCACCAGAAACTCCACTCTTGTGTCTCTAGTTCATCTTCAGTTGCATTTTTTTCATGAGTAAAGTCACGTGGTGTAACAGTTGGTATCTTTAAGCCTCACAAATGGATCCCTAGTTAAGACCCTGCTACTTAAAGCCTGCCTTTTCTCATTACAGTGACATCTAAGAAAATACAGGTATAAAGAAAAACAGTCTAACATGTCGTGTCTGTTAAGTATATCCAAAATATACGCACATGGTAAAAATTACTACTATATAATTCAGTAGATAAAGATCTAGAAATAAAAGTCCTTGGGCTAAAAAGCCACGTGCAGATTCTGACTTCCAAGGAAGTTCAGGCTTTATACAAGTATATAAATTAGATTAGATTTTAAAAACTGTTTTTGAAGAGGTCATGGAAGATGCTTATGCTGATTCAACCTAGCCAGTGAACTCTATGAAAGGGTTGGCCATCTGAGTCCTTGAAGATGGGAGCTACAAATTGACCGGGTTTTCATAAATCAGGTTTACTTACCTGCTTTCCTGGGGACAGATGTGGCACAAGATCTCCCGTGTGACAGAAAATGGGCACATAACTGCAGGGCAAGAGCTATGCATCGACCTTTCTCCCCCCCTCTGCTCTAAGCCCACTCATGGGCTGGGCGGAATGGTAAATACAGCCACATTAAATGTGGTTGTAAGGGCAGCTTTGAGGAGTAAGTTGTGTGTAATTCTTGATGCTACAGCATTCATCAGGGTCCTGCTAACACACAGACTCAGACTGTGAGCAGAGCAATTGCCAATGGCTGGTTTGAGACTTTTAGAAATGATTGTTCAAGAATGTTATTGTGTGAGAACTTTTTAGTAGTTTCATGAAGAGCCAGAGAGAATCTCTTTTTAAATGATATATGTTTGTATTCTGGATGATTTAGTATTAGATTACATAACTATTTTACTAACAATTTTGGTGATTTTTTTATTTCCGAGTAAAGAAATTCTTCTAAATACTTTAGCTTCAACCGATTTGTGGGGTCACCCATAAGTCACATCATTGATGTGATGTATTTAGAGCAACAGTAAAAAAGAGATGAGAATGCCTTTATCAAAATTCAAAATAAGTCAGCGTTTGTTTCTGAATCCAGATTAACAGTGACCAGGATAACAAAAATCAAGCACCGTAACTCTCTCTTCCTGTTTAAAAGCTAAACTTTACTGTCTGCCAGATCATTGTGGCATGTCTTAAAAGTCAACATTTCTAGCCTCTTTCAGGCCAAAGCCAAGGTAAATCTCTAATCTAGTGGTGCCCAGAAAAAAACAATATTTTCCTCTCTTGTTTGAGAGAGATTCCAGTTTTAGCACTTCTCTAATCAAAGCAACAAACTGACAGAATCTCAGTTTGGCTGATTTTAGGTTATCGAAAACTTTCGGGTAAAATCTACAGTGCCCTTTAGATTACTTAGATATGTAACTAGTAATTTCTGAAAAGGCTTAACCTAAATCCTGCTCGATGCTAAGAGCATTTAGGTACTTCTGTCCTTTTCCTTTTGAACAACGCAGTTTATGTTCCTGATACTCCTGAAAAATACCACCCTCGATGCATCTGTGCCATGTCAGATGATTCCATTCATAGATCATATCGTGGTTTTGAGGGTAGTCTGAAAGTCAGTGTTGTTTAGAAATGTTTAACCAAATAGTGACAAGCTAGAACTCCTCATTTACTTTATAACGTGATACAAAATAAATTAGGAACAGGGGAGTTGAAAGGACTTTCTGGGTCACGGAGTTGATCCCCAATTCTGCAGATGAATTTGCACGTCTCACAGGTCCACAGTTTTCAGTAATCTAAAAATACAAATGCAAACCCACAGTAAACAGGATCCAATACATGCACAGAGGTTTCTGTAGCAGTACTGTGTTCTGTTGTCAGTTTAGCTTTGGTATTCTGGTTGTGGCTAGCAAACAGACACTCACTGAGAGACCAGGAGTCTGCTGGCTGCCACGCGTTGGCTTTCAGCTCAAGAGGTCAGTACCACCTCCTCGTTCTCATCCTCTCCTGCCAGTGTGGACAGGCACACACGAAGCGCAGCTTTGCTGGTCAGGACACTAGGAAAGTCCTCGTGATCCAGGGTACAACCCTCCTTTTACACCAGAGACAGCGAAGGAAGCAAGTGGATCCACCACCCTTGTAGCTCGTGGTTATTTGTCAGGTAAGAGCGACAGGATTCTTGCCGCCCCCAGCCCAGCATGCAGAGATGAAGAACGGCTCTGTTCCCTCCTCGGGGACTCCACGAAGAAGGTTTTTTGTTGTAAAGATCAGGCTCTGGAAAGAGGTGACACAATCCAACCATTCATTATCTGTGATACGAACCTACTTCTGCTTTCAGAGAGTCCAGACAACCACTTAGACCTATGTTACCTTAAGAAGATGTGAATCAATTTATATGAAAAAACAAACGGTTAGGCCAGTCTATAAAGAACACCAATGAAATTAGAAAGTCCTGGATTTGAAAAGCCTCCGTGTTAAGGAGAATTAACAGTGATTCAGAATGCAAGCCCTAGTAAATATTTGTTCAACTCCTTTATGAAGTGGGGATAAAATGCAGACTATTCCACTCTGCTATGAAAATCTTACACCAGAGCATAAAAGCTGCCACAGGACTTGTGTCCCGAATGGAGGATTGCTTTACTTTTATCTGTGGTTCCTTATTTTTGTGTCTGTATTTTGTTCTGTGGGTTTTTTTCCTCCAGATTCCTGGCTGCTCTGGTAACTGGTGTTGGTGAATATGGAATAAACTTGCTTTTGCCCATGGTATCATTAAAAAAAAACCCAAACCCTACCTCAGTAGGGTTTCAGCTTAAAAATATTTTCCCTTGAAAGCTACATTTGATGAATCATTTTTTCCCACTTTTTTTGCAAATTTAAAGTGAAAGCAACAGAATCTGTTTCAGTGCTGCCATAAATTTAAAAACTTTTAATTGCAATTTCTGGTTTAATCTCATTATGAATGAAAGATAAAGCAGTACTACTCTCTCTGCCGTTGAAAAGGCTCAATTTCAAATTCACGCAAATGAGATTGCATATCTAAAGACATGTTACAGTAATCTTCAAATCTTCAAATGAAAAGTAGTTTCTTCAGAAAGGAAAAAAACCTCTGATCAAAACTCTGAGAGTTATAAATAAGGACTCTGTACACAAAGGAACCTTGTATAGTCAGTAGAGTGTCATATGATGGCCAAAGCACATGAGGGTCACCCTGAGGATTACATCATCCGGAAGAGAACACAACATGCATCTCTTACATGAAAAGCACGTCAGACAAAACCCATGTATCCGCAAAGCCTTAGCTTCTTGGTCTCCAAAGTCTCATTAAATCTATAAAAGGTTATTTTTACCCTCTTTAGATTTATCTCTCCTGGACATGCAATGGTCATCCTTATTTAACTGTAACGTTTACCATGAGGGAGAATTAATTTGTGTTGAGAGAGCTCTTCTTGTAAAAGAATTTTAATGTGATATGACAGCCAACTTCTTTCTTTTTGGAGGGAGGAAGAATGAGTACTTGTGTGAACTTTACTAACCGCTTACACTGCATTTATTGACTCTTTTCTCTTCCCCTTGCATACATGTGCACCAGACATCAAGGTTTTGACAACAATAAAAAATACCCCACAATAAAAAACACATTCAATGGACATTGCTCGATGCTTCAAAGCTGAAAGGGAAGAAGTATATAGTACTGGGTACAAAGTGCAGTTTGCATTTGCAAATAAGATTTAATAAAACCAAGATTAGCAAGATGCTCAGCAAGATGCAGTTCCACGCAGAGGAGTGCCAATCAGTTTCTATTCTATTTAATGGAAGCTTTGACTTCTTTGAGATTAAGCCTGAGAATGGCAGAAGTGACAGAAATGTCGACACGGCGGACTCGTTCCTATCATGACTTTCTCCGTGTGACACTGAAGGGAGGCAGCTCGGGGTGCCTGGGATAGTCAGCTAGGAGGAAAGGGTGTAACAGAGCTGGATACGGATCTACAGCCTGCAGCCCAAGGAAAGGTTTGGTCCTATCCTCTGACTCAGGTGTCATAAACCATGTCGCAAAGAGCAGTCACAGGTTTTGTTCCTCACGCTTTTAAAGGACGGGATGCCTCTCAATTCTGGGGGGAAAAAGTAACAATCTTCAGAGGAAGTGTCCCAGCAAACAGCTTCCTGTTCTAAAACCAAATCTGTACTATTTCACTTTTTTCCTAGCAGTGTCGTCTTGCCTTCCCAGTACTTTTTGCTCCTTCAAATACCTAGCAGAGCTGCAAAAAAGAGCTATCATTTTCCTTACTTATCTACTGAAACTGCTCTCTGACTCCAAATTACCTACCTTGGTTGAAGAAATGGCTTATTCTTAGATATGAAGAAACTCCTACTGGACCTTTGTTACAATCTTAGCTGGCCAAAAGCAATGGCTGCAATTTAATGTTTGCTTAAATTGTAAACTTCCCCCAGAATATTCTTCCATTGTACCACACTGTTGAAGTCACCCAAAAGTGTATTTCCATACTGGGGCCTACATCAAAGCCGGACCTTCTGGGGGAAAGATAAGGAGCAATGACCACTTACTGGGTAATAAAAAATACACTAAAGCCCAATGGAGTTAAATTTTGAATTTACTGTTTTGCATTTTTTCCTGAAGGTAAATGTCTTTGTGAAGACAGGTTTACATGGTTTTGTTCTTTCAGAGACAGATTGCTTGGCACATGCTTCTAAGCCCAACCATTTGTTTTGCTCAGTATGATTTACTCATCGTGACGAGGAGCCAAAGCTCTTCGCTCTCAAAGCTCTCCTCAGCATGCCCCTCACCTAACAGGCAGGGTGTCACCTGGGCTGCAACACACCTCTGCGGAAGGAGCACTCTACTGGCACCGTCAGCTTGCTGCCCGGGGAGAAGGGCAGGAGAGCATCGCCCTTCAGCCCTGCTGCCGTGGCTCCCATTGCAGGAGAGCATCGCCCTTCAGCCCTGCTGCCGTGGCTCCCAGCACAGGAGAGCATCGCCCTTCAGCCCTGATGCCGTGGCTCCCATTGCAGGAGAGCATCGCCCTTCAGCCCTGCCGCCGTGGCTCCCAGCACAGGAGAGCATCGCCCTTCAGCCCTGCTGCCATGGCTCCCAGCACAGGAGAGCATCACCCTGCAGCCCTGCTGCCATGGCTCCCAGCACAGGAGAGCATCGCCCTCCAGCCCTGCTGCCGTGGCTCCCAGCACGTCCTCTTCCCAGCCACAGCACCGAGCAGCGCGCAGCGGCACACCTCCCGGCCTGAGTTTTCGAGAAGCCCTGAACGCCCCTATGGCTTGGGGAAGCTTCTGGGAGGTGGGAAGAGGTTGGCTGGCCAAGAGGACCAAGCCTCTCTGACCCACTCTCTGGCACGGACACGAAGGACACGCCGCCGGCCGGGGAGCCGAGGTTGGGCCTCACCACCTGCCCTGCAGCCGCCCCCAGCAGCTGCGCTCCTGGCTCCACAGGCAACAGCTGGGGTGGGCGCCTGCAGCTTCCCCTTCTGCTGCTTTGGATGCGATTTGGGGCTTTGCCTTGGGGACACCTCCTACTTCGTGACCAGCGAAGCAGGGCAGATCCTCGGGGGTGTGCGCGGGGCTCCGGACGGGCCCGGGAGCCCCTTCCCCACGGCCAGCTGCCCCCGCCGGCACCGCCAGGCTGTGAGGGGCGCGGGACGGGATTCCTCCGCCAGCACCGGCCGCTTGGGGCTCGGCGGGAGCCCCTCGCAACGCCGTCCCGGGGTGGTGGCCGTTCCTTTCCCCGCAGTCGGCCGGGAGGGACGAGGCTGCGAGGGGGGTCTTTCCCCTCCCCGCCACCGCGGCCTGCAGCGGGGTCCCCGCCTCCCGGCCGTAACGAAGCGCTGGGCCGGGCGGGTGCTCTCCGCTCTCCCCCCCGGGCCGAGAGCAGCACCTGGTCCCTCCCGGCCAGTCCCGCCGGCCGCCTGGGCCGGGCCGAGCCGGGGCGGGCGGCGCGGGGCCAAGCGGCGCCGGGAGCACCTCCCGCCTCCGCCGCCTTTGGGGGCGCCTTGTCCCGCTCGCGGCGCCTCATGGCGCGATGCAGCTGCAGTGGGAGGGAGAGGAAACCCACCCCCCTCGCTCGGCGGCCGCCTTTGTAACCGCGCCGCCCGGCCCAACTCGCAGCAGCGCGGGCAGCGCCGGAGCGCGGCGGCGGCGGGAGCAGATGGAGCCGGAGGGTAAGGCTGCGCCCCCCGCGCCGCGCCGGAGGCCGGGACCGGGCCCCGCTGCCCGCCCGGGGAGCACGTCTGCCGCCCCCAGCCCCCCGCGGCCCCGCGGAGACGTTTCCGTGCCAGCTCCGCGCCCGCCCGCCAAGTTTTTCTCCTCAGCGGAGGCTGGGGTGGGCAGGGGCCGCGGGGAGCCCGGGCAGGGGAGCCGAGCGGGGCGGGCCGGGGGCCCGGCGGGGTGGGGTCCGCGGGGTCTCGCCGGCGGGTGCGG